>JAYMTP010005380.1:0-13447 GCA_036897365.1 Geranium brycei
TGCCAGTTTGTTCTATGCACGTAAAAGTCAGTTCTTAGGTAGACAAAAGCAGAACTGTAAGATGTTGACATTTTGCATCTCACGGAAAAAATCCATAGAGAGATACATCTCTAACATATATAATACAATGATAGATCTTACAATAGAGTAGGTGAGTGAACAGCAGGAAACAAATGAAGTTTCCTCTCTTTTATGAGCTCGACATGTGCAAATGATGGCTCGCCAGAAAATAGCTGTAGTCCAATAAGAAAATTAAGGTATGAGCATACCACAATAAGAATAAAAGTTATCAGAAGACCATGAAAATGAGCTTGTACCTTTTCCTGCCGTTGCTTGCATACCCATTCTGGTATGATATTAGTATATGCCAATAACTCTGCTGCTACTGTTGAGATCATATATATAGGAACCTGAAACATGGATGGCCAGTTTCATCATGTCCTGAAGATTGCTATTTAGAAGATCCATAAAAATTCAAAGTCCCTAGCATGCACTTTTTTATTCTTTCGGCAAAAAGGACCAGCTTATCGTGGGATGAACTTATAGATCCTGTTTCACTCATGTTTCCTTTTTCCCCACAGGTCAATGAAATCTCTGTACTTTCAACAACTGTGAGCTGCAACTATTATTGGTCCTTGAATACCAATATTATTGTCATGGATTCCTAAGAATATTATACTCGACATGATTTTGAATGCATGACCATACCACTGAACAAGGCAAATTGTGGAAGTCAAACAAAAACTATTGATCCATACAAAATATCCGAAATGTGTACGTGTAGTCTACCAATGGAAATGTCATTCAGGTTAGTTGAATACCTAAGCATTGCAAATTGAGTTGGAGATACATGATAGTCTCACCCTGTGGGGGCCAAGTTTTCATGCATCATTGAAACACCTGAACTTAACTGCCATAGATTGAGCATTGACTCTATGCAAGGTGAACAACTACTAGGAAAGATCAGAGCATCTGCTTAATATGGTTTGTAAGAACTGATAATTAACAGAAGGGTTAAAGTGTACAAAATAAGTTTACCTTCAAGGTGAACAACTAATAGTTTACCTTCATGGTTGATGATTCCAGGGAACATGATATCTGCTCTAAAAGCTGTAGAACAACTCCAAGTTGACTTAAGGAAATGAGAACTGAACCTCCAGCTGTAACAGAGTCTACAATACAGGAGCACATAAAGGATAATTTCTCCTTTTCTTCTAGATTCTCAGCAGTACTGAGCAAGCTTTCAGTCAGATCCTCCAAATTGCTCTCCCCATCCCTGCACATGTTTACCAGGAAAATATCTTTGTCATATCAGAACGAAAATAAAATCAAAGAAAAGTTTGGCAGTGACGAAATTCAAAAGGGCATCCAGCCAAAGACACTACTTAGAACACTAATACATTCCATATGAGGTAAATTACCTGTGCATTGTTGTGGCATTATGATTACCATCATCCTCCATATCTTCTGTGGCATTCAGGGATGAGAAATCCGAATATAAAATCAAATCATTTCCTTGGAGACCATGGTAATCAAAGTTCATTGCATGATCTGAAACAAATACAGAGCTAGTAATGCACGCTATACTTCTTTTTGGACCCGTTATCGTCCAACAGCATGCACCAATTTCTAAACCGGAGCTAAATGCTTTTATAATCAGTGTCCCGTTATAGCAGGCTTCCTCTGCATATTTAACTGTTTGAACTTTCCCCAAGCAATCCTTCACATCAGCTGCACTGTGAGTAGCATCTCTTATTACATCCTTAAAACACGAAAACAAAGCATGTTTGTGTTCCAAGAAAACCGTAATATGCCACTATCAGTTCATGAACAGAACAGTGAAAATTACCTGTACAGTGGCATCCATCCACCAAGCTCTGTCCCATCTTTTCCTAGAGCAATCTCCTTCAGTTCAGACGGAAGGAGCTCAAGCTCTTCCCATTTCATCCAATGAGGAAAACCAGACTCATCAGGGCCATAAAATTGCCTGAATTCCATATGCATAGCAACAAGATCCTCCATCACAAGCTGTCCAAGCCGGGCTGCTGCTTCAGTCACATATATCTGAGAAAAATAAACCCCCAGGTACCCAAATTTCAATAAAATGTTCACCTTCCCATATGATCCAATTCAGTACAAGTAACAAAAGAAAGAAAAAGACAATCAAATCACTAAGTTTGCAAGAAGAAAAAAACACATAAAACCCTTCAGAAAACAAAAATTCCAGTCACATATATATCTGAGTTAAATATAATTAAAAAAAAAACAATTTCATCAAATTTTCCACAATCCCAATCGACCCAACTCAGTATAAAGAAAGAGGGAAAGAAAAAGAAAATAAAAATCAGACCTTTGCAGAAAAACCCTTGAGGCGGGTGAGAAAAGGCAAGCCAAGCATACCCATAGGGCTGGAGATTAAGACAATGTCAATGAAAGAAGCATTCCAAAGGTGGAAGGTGTTGACAGTCTTGTACCAGGGCTCTGCATAAACTAGATTGGTGGCATCAAGTGACTTTTGGGTTTTTTGCCTTTTGGGGGCATGGGTTGAAGAAGCAGAAGCAGAATCATCTGTTTCGGCAACAGCCTGAGAATGAGTAGGAAGTGGAGAGAAGATGGCGAGGGCTGAGAGATCAATTGGGCAATCGAGTAAGATCCTGAAACCACATAAGTTGAGGATGTAGCTTGGTGGGAAATGGTAACCACCACCTCTGCTCAAACAAGTCTGCACAAAAAGCATACTCAATTAACATCATCGAGAGAGTGATAAAGGGAGAGAGAGGGCGAGAGAGACTCACAAGCTTCATAGATTGGTTCCTCAAGTCCGGAGAGATTGAGGCTACTTCTGTAGTTAGGTGATGAACTCTTAACCTAATAATGATCCGAGTGGCAGTGCTCGCCGGATATGAACGGCGGCGGAGAAGGTGGAATGGAGGGAGAAGATGTAACAGAACAAAAGGTAATCAAATATGATTAACTGGACAAAATGGGCCTACTTCACTACAGCCATTTGAGGATCTTTTGGGCCTAAGACTAATATCACATCATAACTATACTTAACATGGGTTTGGAGGCAGGGTATTTTCACTGCCAATAGCATCTGAACTATACAAATGAAAAAAGGCATTCTCAATCTCTACACATATACACCTGTCGGGATCTCAAACAAATGGTTTAGAATTAGTGATGAAGGAATGCACAGCCGTTGCAGGTAGAAGGGTAAATGAGTCTTTTTTAATGAGTAAGTTAGAGACGACATCGTTTCCGGATCGGTCCATCTTAGTTAGCAACGACGTCATAGAGTAAGAGAAGCTTAATCAACTAAGGTTGTCCATTTAACCCGGAAAACCGACCCGAATAACCCGAGACCCAACAAAACCGAGTGACAAATTGGGTGACTCAAGGATCACCCGACTCCCTATCAGGTGAGTCTCGGGTTTGCATATGTGAAACCACCGAATCACCCGACAACCCGATATCACCAATGTACAAAATCCTCAAATTATAAATATACACACAACACAACACAGCCCAACAAAGTCCAGCTCGCACTAACCTTAGAAGCCCAGCCCAACAACTTCAGCTGATTGTTACTGAGACTTGTGAGTTTAAAAACTCTCACAAAGTCTCATGTGTTTCCGATGTGGGACTTTTGTGAGAGTTTATAAAACTCATTCTTCTAACTCTCTCAGACACACACGAAACTGGAGACGCGGCAGCTTCCTCGCTATTGATTGGAGTCGACCGAACCATCCTCAGGCGTCGATCGTGTTAACGTGTCGCGCTCATAACCACACACATATCACCGATCTGCCTTATCTCTCCTCTTCTCACACTTGAATCGCATTCAATGCGATTTAACAACCAGTCTCGCCCTCACATAAACCCTAGCCTTGACGATTGTAGCCTTCTCTCCCGTCCTCGCTCGTCATGTCTCATTTGAAGCTACTCTCTCTCTCTCACCACAACAGATCGATTTGGATGTTACCGTTGCGAATCGATCCGTTGGAGAACCCTCTCTTCCACTATAAATCATAGATGGTGGAGAGAGGAATCTCCAACGGATCAATTCTCCGATGGAGACTGGTGGAGTTGCTGCATACTTCAGTTCACTCATCACTGACGATGTCTGGAACTCCGGTGACGGTAAGAAAGGATTTTCACTTCATATTCCATTTCTGGGTTGAGAATTTAGGGATTAGGTTAATTTCAATTCGAAATGGGGGGTTTTGTGCTTCGTTTTGGGGGTTCATTTTTGGGTTTTAATTACAATTTAGGAGTCTGAAATTAGGTTTTGAATTGGGGTTTTTAGATTCGGGGTTTAGGGTTCTGAAATTGGGTTTCGGAATGGGTTTTAATTTTTGGGATTTAGGGTTATAATTTTGGTGGTTAATTTAGGGGTTTTAATTTCAATTTAAGGTTCTGAATTTGAGGATTTTAATTTTAATTTCAATTTGGGATTAACATTGGGGGTTTTGTGCTTCGATTTGGGGGTTCATTTTGTGATTTTAATTACAATTTAGGGTTCTAAATGGGGGTTTAATTTTGGGGTTTTAATTTTAATTTAGGGTTTTCGGGTTCAATTTAGGGTTTTGAATTTAGGGGTTTTAATTTTAATTTAATTCGGATTAAAATTGGGGGTTTTAATGTTAATTTCAATTCTGGTTTAAAATTGGAGATTTAGGGTTCTGAAATTGGGGGAATTAATTTCAATTTAGGGTTTAGAAATTGAGGTTTTTTGTACATTGTTAGTAAACTGTTGATTGCCTTGTTTTTGAATTGTGCCTTTGAACTGTAACTTTTTGTACATTGTTATTATTTGTTTGAATTGTTAATAATAATGTTAGTAACTTATCTGTCAATTAGAAGTAAATTTGTTAGTAAACTGTTTATGCACACTGTTACTTATTTGTAAAGTGAATTTGGTATTTAGTTAATCTTCTGTCAATTAGTTGTAAATTTGCAAGTAAATATTTTAGTAAATTGTTATTTGTATTTCAATTTTGAACTTTTAGTGAATTTGTTAGTTATTAGTAAATATTGTTTCAATTTTGAACTGTTATTTGTCATGTTATGTTAGTAACTTATCTTATCTGTTACAGGATGCTACTAGAGTCGCTTCTGGAGTTGTAGAGGCTGCTGCTGGAGTCGCTTCTGGAGTTACTGAATCTGCTGCTACTACTGCTGGAGTCGCTTCTGGAGTTGATGAATCTGCTGCTGCTACTGCTGGAGTTGCTTCTAAAGCTGGTCATGCTGCTGCTCCTCATGCTGTTCAGCAAGGAGCAGCAGCCCCAGGTACTGATTCTAGACCTCCCTTAAAGAAAGCCAAAAAATCCAAAAAAAATATAGTCTTGCATGAAATGATTTTCACCTAAATGCCCCTAATCTAAAAGATGTCATGACTGCTCGTTGTAAGTATTGTATTAAGGAGTATCAGACTGATAGTAAAGATTGTGGGACTACTAATTTAAATAAGCATATTAAGGTTTGTCCAGGTCATCCGGATAGAAAGTCTAGAAATCAGTCCATACTTCAATTTACGAGCATAACTGATGGTACACAATTACTTAGTTCATGGGTATTTGATCAAGAAGGAAGTAGGGAGGAGTTATTTCGGATGCTCATTACGGATGAGTTGCCCCTCAGTTTTATACAACATGAAGGTTTCCAGCGGTGGACGAAAACAAATCTAGCCTCTTTTCCACATTCCCAGCAGTAGCACCATGATGAGAGACCTCTACGAGATGCATACAAGCGAGAGGAACAAGTTTAGGAAATTCTTGAGAGTGAAATTCCCTAAAGTGTCCCTCACTACAGACATGTGAAAAAGCAACCAACTCATTAATTATATGTGCATTACCGCACATTACATTGATGATAATTGGAAGCTTCATTCTAAGATAATTGCGTTCTGTCAGATCAACAGTCACAAGGGAGAGGACATCGGGAAGGCTCTTGAACAATGTCTTCAAGAGTGTGGGATTGACATAATCATAAGCATTACCTTAGATAATGGTAAGAGAAATGATGTGGTAGTTCAATTTTGAGGAGAAAAATGAACTTGTTGGGGAAGAGCATCTTAGGTGGGAAGTTCTTGCACATGAAGTGTTGTGCTGACATCATCAATCTCATAGTCAAGAAAGGTTTGACCTTGGTAGGGAACCCGGTGGAAAAGATTAGGGTATCGGTTAGGGTTTTTAAACAATCATCCGCTAGGATGAACAGATTCAAGGAGTGTGTGGCGACTGCCGGGATTGACTGTAAGAATTCACTTGTACTTGATGTTTCTACTAGGTGGAACTCCACCTACTTGATGTTGAAATCTGCAGTAGCCTTGGAGGCTATCTTTGAAAGGTATGACAGTGAGAACGCCCTTCTTCGCCGTGAGCTAGAGTCAAAATTCAAGAAGGGTACTACAGAGCCTTTGGGTATGTTGGTGGAGGAGGACTAGACATACATAAAAAAAAAGTCCATGGACCATTTTGAGCATTTATTTGTTGTTACCAAGAGGGTATGGGGTTGCAACGTCACATCTTATATTTTGTTGGATGAAGTTACTGACATATTAGATATCATCAAAGAGGGGCAAGTGGCAAGCATGACTTCAACATCATAGCCATATCAGAAAGAATGAGGTCAAACTTTGACAAGTATTGGGTTGATGTGAACAAAATTAACTTGCTGATTTTTATTGCTTCTATTTTCGATCCAAGGAACAAGTTAGTTGTTGTTGAATATGTTATGGATGTCATGTACCCTATTGATATTATTGTTTCCTTACAAGTTAACATAAAGAAAGCTTTGCATGAATTGTTAGATGAATATGTTTCAAATGCAGCTTCAAGTAGTAGTACACCTCCTAGAGGTACTAGCAACACCCCTACTGAAATTGTTCATGCGGTTGAGAATGAACCTACAAGGAGAACACATCGTGGAGCGTTCGATAAATCTAGAGCTATTGAACAAGGTGGCCCAAAGAACGAACTCGACAAATGTTTGAAAGAAGATGTAGAGGGTAACGACGCCAAATACGATATCTTGAGATGGTGGGAGTGCAATTCCTCAAAATTTCTGATTCTGTCTACACTAGCCAAAGATATATTGGCAATACCTACCACATCTGTATCATCCGAGTCAGCTTTCTCAACGGGTGGTAGGATTCTCAATGACTTCCGAAGCGCCTTACTACTGCTTATAGTTGAGGCATTGGTGTGCACTCATAGTTGGATCCGAGGTAGAACAGTTGTTAGTGGCTTTGAAGAGATATTAAAAGAGAATAAAGAGGTCGAGCAAGGTAATAAACATTTAATACGTTTTCTACAAGTCCTTTTTAATTTTACCAATTATGGACATCCCTAATTGTTTTTATTTACTTACAGATGTAATTGGTTATTATACTGCTGCTCAAGCTAAGGAATGAGGCTTCCTCTTGAATGGTATTTTTTGTTATTTCTTGTTCTTTATTTGGCCTAGAAAAGTTTCATGGTGATGTTTGAACTTGTTGTTAAATTTTTATCACCTTATTTTGGTATTACTAGTGAATGGTGATGAACGTTTAATTCAGTTTGTATATATGCTAAAAAATTGTAACTTGTGTAGCAAGTATTGGACAATTCGTCTTTGCTTGTTTGACCAACTATTAGGCAATGAAAATGTTTGAGCAAGTATTGGACATATTGTATTTGTTTTGTTTATGCAAGTATTCTATATTGGGCAGATTATGTTTCTCAATATTTTTCACTTTTTTTGCTTGATTAAATTTTCTGAGTTTGGTGTTGTTCTTGTATGTATGTAGGTTTTGTTGCAGCTTGTTGTGAGAACATAATTGTATTATCTCAACTCAACTCGAGGTAACTTATTAATCTATTACTCATACGTTGGTGATTAATCTATTGTGTTGAGAATGATGGATGTGATAATTATGATGATTAACTAGATTAAAGTTGTCACTGTGAATAATTTTAGTTTAAGGCTTTAAGGTGCTAGATATTGGAGCAACCGAGCAAGTGTTGTTTGTGGATACGAGAGCTCTCCGGCCGAACTGAGCTCTCCGGGAGATGAAAAGTTGATGCTAGATGTTAGAGAAAGCTGCACCCGAACTTGTGTTTTACTTAAAGGAAATACAATATGGTTTTGTTTAATTTGTTTTTGAATTTGTAAGTTTTGTATAAATGTGTTTTGGTTGTGTTGTGTGTGTGTAAGGAACAAATTCTGTCACTGAATTCTTTGTTTTGGGCTTTATATTCAAATTTTAATTGGGCCTAACTTATGAAAATTGTAATGGGCTCATTTTTTAGGCCCATCGGGTGTGTTGGGTTTGACCCGACTCACCCGAGACCTGACCACCCAACCAACGAAGTTGAGTCGGGTCTCGAGTACAACCCACTGGACCCGACAGAGACCGAATCGGGTCCAAAACCAGTCGGGTCTACTTGACCCGACCCGATGAGCACCCCTAGACTCAACTAATAGCCGTTACGCTTGGTGGTACACGCTTGCTCTGTTGTGGCTGTGAGTCGTGTTGGTGGTCCTGTACAAAAGGTGCCCGAAGCTCTGATGCAAAGTAATCGTTTGGTTTCGATTATGACTGTAGGGAAGGATTCGACTTCAAACCGTGCTTCCTGTACAAATCTTGAAACACTTTAAACCATTAGATCAGGGAAATGTACGGCTACAATATTGGACAATGAAATTGTTCCATTCGGTTATGAAATGGGTCAACAAGGGTGTTTTGGTCTTTGTATGTGTCATTAATTCGAATTGATATCTTAAAATCAAGAAATTGATAGAATCAGATACTCTATAAATGACTCATTACGAAAACGTATTTGCTCATACTGTAAAAAAAAATGGTGGCCATAACGAGATCTTCGATGAGTCAATGTTCGGAGGTGAAGTTCATGAATCATATTTATATCATTGATGATATATTTCATTCATGAGATATATAGATGATTACTCATACTATTAGTTCTTACTACAGAAGAACAACTTCCAATCTATAGCGATATCATCGATCAAGCTACGACCCAAACAGGTATCAACAAGATCGTCGAATAATACATGATCATCATCATTGATGATAAATTTCATGAATGAATTATACAATAATTACTAATACTAATATCTCTTATTGCAGAAGGACAAAATCAAATCTCCATCGATGTCATCCATCCAGCTCCGACCCAAACAGATATTCGTTTTGATTTAGATATATGCAAATCTTTTGGATAATTGATTGAATAATATAGTTGCATCATTTTCAGATGTAGTAAATGGATGGATAATAGACGATAATGGAGATTACATACCTCGTTGTCCAATAGACATGAAATCGAAATTCAGAATGAGTTTCACAGAGTTTTCCCCTTCCAAAGTTGGCGACACAGCTAAGCCGGAGAATAAAATTCAGAAGAACAACCATTTTCGATTCTGGATATGGTGACAGTGGCGTTGGAGGTGATCTTAACAATGTCATGGGTAGCGGTTACTTGGGAGACATTAAGAAGTGAGTTGTAATCGTTGTGTGAATGTGTTTTTCTACTAGAAATTCAAACACAATCATGTAAACAACTCTTATTCATTACGAATAGTCTTTCATTTTGTTTTTTTGTTCTTGAATAACAAAAGTTAAATTTCTATGTTACGAAACACACATTGTTACATCGGTCGTCAAGGAATGTGGTGCAACAATTGAACAATGAATGTACACGTATAAGTTGTGGTTTAGAGACATAACATTGTCATTCATATAACATTTTCTTTCAAGGCAGAATATGTCATGAAAAAAAAAGATTTGTCAATGACAATGAGGAACATTTATATCTCTCATTGACATGCTTTAGAAAATTTGAATGACAATGAGGGACATTTTTGTAATTTCACATAAAATTAAAAATAACCAAACGTCACTGTACTTGAAAACACATTAAAAATTAAAAATAACCAAACGCCACTGTATTTGAAAACAAACTTTTGAAACTAAATGTATGTAAGTGAGAAACGTGCCAATTTAATCATACTTTTTTAAGATTAACCATTTTTTATCGAATTCAAAGTCACTGTCATTTTATTGTGTTTTATTTTTTTAAAATTCCAATATCCTAGTAGAAGTGTATTCGCGTAAAAATGATTAATTTATGTACAAATTTGCGAATACACCGTTGCCACACGATCAGTTGATCAATAAATGAGATGAATCAGGATATTGAATGACACACAATTTAATTATTGGGTAGTTGTTGCTAAGTATACAAGTGTTGACTGAAGAGATGATCATTTTGTCATTTTACCATTTAGCATAATTTGAACCAATACTCTGACGCTTGATTTTCGGAGAGGATCGATATAATATTTTTCTTTCCTCTTCCCCTTCTCGTCAAACCCTAGGGATCATATACCCTTTGTTCAATCCACAATCAATACACATCGCTATCACTATACCCTTATTCTTGTTCTTGTGACGAATCATCTGTAATTGCATAGGATTTTAAACTTGCCGAGTACTAAAAAGCAAGGTTAGAGCTGTTTTGTTTCCCTTTGTGATTTTTGTTAACCTGCATGTGTGATTTGAGTTACGATTTTTCAGTTATGATTTTTGAGTTGTGTGTTTTGATTTGCATGTGTTGTATGTTTTTTGAGTGATATGCATGTGTTGTTTCCGTGGTGATTTCATTGTTCCTTGATTTGGGGAAATTTTCATGTTTATGAGGTCCTAATAATGTGTTCCGTGGTTCCATGGTTCCATGGACTGTTTGCACTATCTTCAACATGTTTCCATGGTTCCATATGAACCTAATTCCATATATTCATTTTAAAATTTGTTCCACAAGTTCACTATGCACATGATTCCATTATTCAATTTCAAAGTTATTATGTCATGGCAGAACATTTGTATTTAGTTCCAACACTCCATGAACCAACTGTCCCAGGTTTTATGCTTTCCTCTTTTCTTACCCTCTTACAGGTCATGTTCCATGGTTCCATATGAACATAATTCCATGATTCCATGTTGTAAGTTGTTCAATGATTCCACCATAATTCAACGTCATAATTCCATGATTTCATTTTGCATCTAATTTAATAATTTCATTCCATTTCATCCATAACTTGATTTCATGTCCCGTGGTTTGATTTTCTCGTTTGTTAGTTTCTGACATATCATATTCTATGCATTGAGATGACAGAATTCAAATTCAAATTACACAAATTCAAATTCCTAGAATCGTGAATATTTATCACAAATTCATATTTTTATAATTGTGGATATTTATAACTCAGTTTCTTATTTTAACGTATATCATTGATTATCATAATCAAACAAAATGACCACCATACCCTTTTTAATTAATTTAATTGATTTTTAATTTATGAAATCATAGAAGAATCTGGACCATTAATAAATTACATACAATGAATGTAATGTATTCCTATATTTGTATATGAGCACCCATTTGTAGCCGAGTGCATCGCTTACATTACATATTAGTAATAATTAGTGTTGAGCGTCATATGAGAGTGAGGTAGATGGTGGAGACGCCACCACGTGTACCAAAATTTATCGATCATTGGATATCCAAGTACATTTAGTTTGTTTAGAGAAATTGCAAAAAGTCTCCTTATAACTATGTTTTTTTGCTCAAACTCTTCCTTCACTGTATTTTTGCAAAAACTCTCCTTCACTCATGTTCATTTTTGCATAAAAATCTCCCTTACTCATGTTTATTTTTGCACCGTCTATGCAAATCCGTGAAAATTAATGGAAGTGTGACTTAAGTGTTAACTTAAACATGTAAGGTGGGCACGTTGGAAACGGAACTGGAGACCGAATCTGAACCGAACCAGAAACAGGAATGGAGAATTGGGAACCACGGGTGTCGATTCCAGTTCTGGTTCTTAAAATAGAGAACCGCGGAGTCCGGCCCGGTCCGGTTTTAGACCCATGTCCACCCCTAAACGTGATAACTCAAACGTACACACTTAAGTGACACTTCCGTTAATTTTCATGGATTTGCACAAATGGTGCAAATTTAAACATGAGTGAAGGAGAGTTTTTGCAAAAATACAGTGAAGGGAGAGTGTGCAAAAAACAATTATAAGAAGACTTTTTGCAATTTTGCCATTTTTGTATATAGAACCCCCAGACCCCATACCGGAATCCTATGATTTTCCATTAATAGATCTAGGACCAACCAATAAAATTATGGTGTCTAGTTCTAGTTATAAATTGCCCACCCTTGTGATGAGTTACAATTGTCATTTGTTGATAAAAATTGTTGAACAAACTGTGAAGGCCGAAAGACTATCAATCTAGTTTAGACAAGCACATGACCTTTATTAACATGGTTTACACGAGTGCATGTTTCATTATAAGTAACCCCTCAATAGACTATAGCCTATAATGAAAATTGCACATGCCTCATCTGATACGTATGTGTGAAGGAGAGGTTAAAAATGGTTAGGTTCCGTATAGACGATAGGGGCATAGAGTTGTGAAGGAGACAGAGACTGGAATTCGAAGAAGATCCATTTGAACTTGGACTGTTAATTAGAACTTAACTAGAAAACTTGTATCTTGATTTTAGGATCATTTTAGAGACGGACGCAAGTAAGAGTTCATGTAAGAAGAAGAAGAAGAAGAAGTCCATCAACGCATCCATAGATGAGCACAAAACTTGGTTCAAGAAAATCATAGACAATGTTTGTTTAATTAGTGGGTGCTTATGAGTTGTAAAACAGAATTAAAAAAATATGTATGAGTGTTTCTAAATGGTTTCACAGATGTTCGAAATGTCAAAAGTTGTACCCGAAAGAAATGCAGGTGTAAAGAGTGTTATGAAAGTTGAACGTGTTCTACCACTCACAATCATTGTGCCCTCCTCGTCGATTACACTTGTAAACTTCAGAATTTAGAAAAATGTCAAATACGTCCTCCTAAATATACACCATTTTCACGTAACTCCCATAACTCCCATAACTAAAAAAGGTTTTCTATACTCCATGTGCTTAAAAATCTACACATTACCACTTCCTGTTAAACTTTTAGGAAATGACAAAAATAATCTTGTATTAATTTTTTTTAAAACAATAAAAAAACATAAGGGGAGAATCTAACACTACGGGAAATTAGGTTTTTTCCAATATTTTCTTAAAAAACAAAAACAATGAGAAATTAGGTAAATATTAAAAACATGAAAACATAAATTTTAAAAATAGTAATAAATAATTTTTAAACATCGTTTTTTATTTTATAATATAGAGAAAATTAACATTTTTAAATGAATTCTTAAAATATTCTTTATTATTTAATGGTTAATATTCCGCTTCCGATTCCATGGTTAATATTCCGCTTCCGCTGCATGAAATTTATTGTATGTGTAGTTACGAAGAAGATTGGCTATTTTATTTTTTTGTATGTTCACTGACGAAGGTCCATCCAAATGACAAAGAC
>JAYMTP010005381.1:0-13445 GCA_036897365.1 Geranium brycei
TCGGTCTCTCCTGGAAAAATCCGTCCTTTTTTTTCTCGAGAAAATTTAGTGTCCGCATTTGCTTACCCAAACTCGTCAGAAACAGTTCAGATCAGCTACGAAATCTGGCGGTGGTGTGGTTGATCAGACCTCTTAACCGTTCGATTGTGAAGGTTTATGCCATTTTGATGGGCCTCTTCATCATATTCAATCCAACAGTCCGTTTTCAATTTCAGATAAAAATTGACAAAAACGATTTAATTTTGATTCATAAGTACTTTTATCTTTTGAACAAAATTACAGATCTTGAGAAAAAAAAATTGTTAAATTTTTTATTAAGATTAGAATAATATATGTCATTGTGTTATAAATTATGGAGTTTTTATCGTCACATTTTCTTAATTTATATTGTCATACTTTCTTAATTGACATTTCTTGATTCAAAAGCATGTGAAACTAGGTTAGAAGCTCTCCCACTTTTAAACAGTATTCTAAAAGCCCTCCTCCAACTTATCTGCTTAATTCTGTAATCCCACAATCCCAATCAGTGATCAAAAGATCCTCTCCACCCTACCAAGGGTTAACATTTTTTAAAGCACTGTTCTTAAACACATGTATTCGAACAATTGCCTAAAATTGCAAGAGAAAAACAATCATCATAGCAAACCCAATTCTATTACGACATGGAAACGAAGACAATATTGTAAATGAATTAGAGATTAAGTTCCAATATCAGCAACAAAAAAGAGAGTCAATATCCAATACACTCAAATCATAACAAGACAACATAATAAAAAGACATGCATGAACATGGAGAACTGCAAAAATGACTAGTTACAGTGATTAGCAGCGTCAATCCTCAACAACAACAACGAAAAAAAACAATTATTTTAGCAAACCCAATTTTATTGTGACATGGAAACGAAGGCAAAATTGAAAACGAATCAGTCTCAGTTCCAATATAAGCAACCAAAAAAGAGAGTCGATACTCAATACACTCAAATTATAACAAGACAACATAATAAAAAGACGTACATTAACATATAAAAAAACTGCAAAAATGACCAGAGACAGTGATTACCAACATCAATCAATCCTCGTCAACCTCTTCTCTGATTTTCCTCTGCAGCTCATCCTTGTACTCCTCAAACGTTCCTGGGAAAGACCTAACAGTCCCTTCGTCCACAACCCAAATCTGGCTCTTCTCTTCGTCCTCACAGACCCTGGATATCAGCCTCGAGTCGTGGCTCACCAGCACGACCCCTCCCGTGAACTGGTCCAGCGCGTCGGCTAAGGCATCGATGCTCTGCATATCCAGATGGTTTGTGGGCTCGTCGAGCAGGAGGATATGAGGATTCGACATCGATATTGACGTGAACACGACTCGCGACTTCTGGCCTCCCGACAGCTTGGCGATTGGGGTGAGGTGGTTGTGGCTCGGGAGCCCGAACTTCCCCAGCTTGGCGCGAACGGCCTCTTGCTTGCTCGGCCCCTCCTGTTCTGGATGGAGCCGGAGGAGGTACTGAACGGGAGTTTCGTCCATTGTCAGGAGGTCGACGAAGTGCTGAGAGTATCTCCCGATCCTTAGCTTCTGGCTCCTCCTCGCTTCTCCCACGGACGGGGAGAGGTCGCCTGCGAGGAGATTCAGGAGGGTGGATTTCCCGGCTCCGTTGGGCCCCACGATGGCGACGCGGGTCCCCATGTCGATACCGACGTCCACGTCCGACAGCCTGAAGTCCTCGCGGTTCGGGTAGCTGAAGCTGACCTCAATGAGCTGGAGGAGCGGCGGGGTCAGCTCAGTGGGCTCAGGAAAATGGAACTCCACCGTGTAGTCTCTCCATTTCGTCGGGGCATCGCTGATGGGCTCGTCCTCGTCGACCTTGCCCTTCGCCTTGTTCTTCGACGCCTCCTTGGCCGCGGCGTGCTTCGCTCGCTCCTTCACCTTGTCCTGTTGGTTACGGCTCCCGGACTTTTTCGCTGCCTTCAGCTGCTTCTCGTAGGTTTCGAATTTCTTATTCGACTCCTTCCTCCGTTTCTCGTAATTACCCTCGAATTCATCAAAGTTCCCGCGGTAGCTGTGGAGCTTCAGGTCGTGGAGGTGGATGATCTCATTGCAGACGGTGTTGAGGAAGTCTCGGTCGTGAGAAACAACGACTAAGGTTTTTTTCCATCGACAGAGGTACTCTTCTAGCCAGAGGACAGCCCTGAGGTCGAGATGGTTGGTGGGTTCGTCCAGCAACAAAAGCGTTGGTTGCACGAAAAGCGCCCGAGCCAACGAAATCCTCATCCTCCAGCCACCACTAAACGATTTGGTCGAACGAACCTGCATTTCCTTGGTGAACCCTAAACCAGCAAGAATCTTCGAAGCCTGAGCCTCAGCAGCGTCTGAGCCCATAATCTGCAATTTCTCATATAATTCAGCCAGCTTCTCTCCGGTATCATTGGCATCGTCGTCTTCGTTCTCGCCTTCCTCAGCGGAAGCTAAGTTCTGCAACGACGCGACCTCTTCCCGGAGCCTGACCAGCTCTTCGTTAGCCGAAACAACCGCTTGAATGGCACTTTTATCGTCTCCGACCACTTCTTGCTCAACCAGAAGAACATCAATGTTTTTGGGTACCGGAATCTTCCTCCAAGCGAGGAGCTTCAATAACGTCGACTTTCCTTTGCCGTTAGGTCCAATCAAACCGTACCTCTTCCCGTGAGATATCTTCACAGAAGCATTCTTCATGAGTTCTTTCCCCCGAGCTGAAACCGAGAAGTTCTCGACCGTTATGTCCTTAACATTAGCATCCGCGTCATCTTCCCCGTCGAGAACTGAAGCCCGGCTACCGATAACGACGGTGAAAGCATCACGGTCATCCCTGAGCGCTTCCCTTCTGGCCATTTCCACGGCGTGTGCAGCGATCATCTCTTTCTTTTCCCGTTTCTTCAGCTCCTTGTCGCTGATGGCAACCTCGAGTGGCTTCGAGTCGTTTCTTTGTTGCCTACCGCCTCGTTTATGGAGGTCAGCTAGTTCTTGGGTTTCCTCGGGAGGAGGGAGGATCTCATCTTCCTCGTCGTCAGAGGGAGGGAGATCGATCCCGTCGGTGTAGGATGAAACCTTTTGAGCAGCCTTCGCCTTGGGCTTGCCGGCAACGTTCGAGGAAGATCCTTTCTTGGGTTTATCGGGTTTTGGCTGGTCCATGCTGGCGAGCATGGCTGAGACGGATATTTTCTCTTTCTTCACATCTTTGGGAGCGTCTTTACCACTCGGCTTGCCTTTGGCGTTAGCACCAGCCTCGTCTTTATTTTTTCTCCCCATTGAAGAAGTTGAGCTGATGAGAAGCACAATTAAAAACTATGTTATTTAAATTCTCAAATTAAATATAATTACATGCAAGAAAAGTGATGATGAAAAGCCAAAAAAATACTCATAAAATAGGAATGGAAAGCTTAACTCATTAATAGAAAGAAGATTCTACAACAGGCAAGTTTAAGCTCAACAATCCAAATTTTCAAACAAACAGCAAGTGACAGCTACTTAATAGTGTCTCGCTCTACTTTCTCTCTCAGAAATCAAAATCAATCAGATTTATTAGGTGTAATAGAAAATGTTAACCAGATATTAGATAACAGCAAATGCACGTATATGGATCTTACTACCAAATACTTCTCCTTTCTATCAACAGTGTATAAACCAAAGTAGATAGCGAAAACCAAAGCCATATACAATTTGAACATATTCAGCAAACCAAGCATTCTAAAAATCCTCGAGTAGTCCAATTAATCCCTTATTAACTCCCTGTTAATCCAAATAATTTTTTATTAGTCCCAAATTAATTCATCGAGGCTCTATCTGACCGACTAGCGCCTAGCGGTTTTTAGAACGTTGCACATAACATAATGCATCACAGAATTGTAAAGTCCCAATCTAAGTTTTCCCGTCCTTTTCAGCAATACTTAATTTCCCCAGCTCCTCACCAGCTAGCACGAGCCCTAAACCAGTTTAACACTATCTCCCCCAATAATAAACTATAAGTAAAGTTATTTTCTATAATCACTACATCTAATCTCTCCAATTAGCACAAATCACCGGCGAAATTACGAAAAATCTGGATACAATTATCACCAAACTAGCATCAACCTAATCACCTCCAAAGATCTAAACAGAAATCACTATAAAGCTCAACCACTAGCTCTCGTGTTCGCCGGTAGATTTCAAATCTGAACCAAACATCCAAGCAGTGCACAATCAAATCAACAAAATTGAAATTATCACAGAATCAAATTCAGACTCAATAATTTCCGATTCAATCCCCAATTTCTTCTATCGAAAAAGATCATCGAAACTAAACAACGTAAAATTCCAGAATCAATCCGAATTTTTCCAAACTAACAAAAACTCTGCAGTGATAAAAAACAATTAAAATCCTAAATTATACATACATATCATATTGTATAGCTACGTCGATACATATATGCGTATAAATGTTTACCTAAATCGACGGAGTGAAACCTGAAAGTGCAGAGCTCGAGCTGCGAGAGAGAGAGATTCGGCTAAAATAGTGACGAAGTAGAAAACGTAACTCGCTATTTAAACCCGAAACTCAAAGCCTAATACAGAACCGGACAGTGTTTGGGCCCAAAACAGGGACGTATCTGATTATGGGCTTACACAATTGCTCAGCTAGATAGATGGTCCAATAAAATAAGTTAAATTAGATAGGACTGATTTAGCCCAAAAAGGATTCTAGGCCTAAAGCCCAAATAAGAACTATATTTTTTTAATAAGCCTTATAAATTGGAAAAGGATAGGGGTGGGTGGGGGATGGGAAGGTATGGCAAAAAAAAATCCGAAGTCGACGGGTACTCAATGCAACAGCCCCGATCGAAATGGGTGAAATTCAAAATTTTTTGAGTTCGGGTCAGGTTAAGATTTTTTGAACATGTTTTTGAGCGGGTGTAGGTCGGCTTACACCCGATCCGATTCAGACCCACACTCGTACCATTTAACTTTTTTATAAATTTATATTATAATATAAAAATTTATATACTATATATTAAAAAATTATAAAAATTAATTTATATATTTTTTGGGTTTCGGGTTTCGAGTAAACCCCGTACCCCGCGGATTTTTTGCGGGTTGGTCATCCGTTCATTTTGCGCATGGTTTTTTTTCGGGTCGGACACCCGTTTGAATCATGCAGGTTCGGGTGCAGTTTTGGCCAAACCCCCACCCGAACCCGACTTATTGTCATCCCTAGGAGTGGGCATTTTGGATCTAGAACACCGGTTTCGAACCAAGAATCAAACCGGATCCAAAATTAAATAACCAGAATTTTGGTTTGGTTATGGTATAATTGGTATTCAAAATTCAGAACCGTCTGTTAACTGGTAAGAAAATGAATGGTTCTCATCGTCACGTGTCCATCTTTAGTCCATCTATGTGTATTGTTTATCTATTATTGCTATTTTGTTTTCAAACTTTATATTTTAATTGAGTTGTAATAATTATATCTTAACATTCAGTTTTTATTAGTTTTTTTTAATATTGTCAAATTTAATGTTTTTATATAAATGGGCTCAAATTCATCTAATTCGATCATAAATACGAAATAAAGATCAATTGGTTCCTACCGAGTTGAACCAAGAACTGAACCAGAGAACCGTGATCAAAATTGAACCGCTTTCTCACATAACAGTTCAGAATATGGTTTCAATAATTAAGGAACTTGAACGTCCGGTCCAATTTTGGTCTGTCTGATTTCAAAACTGTGCCCACCCCGATGTTTAGGAACTAAAATTTTGAAGAATTTTTTAATATTTATGATGAGGATGGAAAGAACATGAGTTGATGCGAGTTTAGTTTTCTCTTTTTCTTATTCTGTCAAATCAAGGATATTGAATTTTTGTCGGATTTAATATAATTCGTCTCTCTATGTATATGATTGAAATCGAGCGCATTTATAATAAATTTAGTGATGTTTGTTTCTTATCTTGTCGAATTGAAAACACGAGATAATTTTCTGATTCGAGGATTTATATCATCCCAAAAGTATATCAGTTTGATATGTTCTAAGTTAGTCTTAACTTTTTCAAGGATTATTAAGTCTCCTAACCGTGCTTTATAATTGATTGGATCTCATCTTGCTCAGCTATAGAATTACAATAGTTGTAATTTTATTTTATTTTATTTTTTTTGAAAAATATTTTATTTTATTTTATAACCTCGATTAACTTGTAAACGTATTTATATACATAATTACCATTACCATATAGTCTAAATTAAAGGTTTTTTACTTTCACTTACTATACCACTTGTAATCATTATAGCCTCTAAAAAAATATCTGAATCAATGGACCATTTTTGTGCACTTAACCATCTCCAACACCACACAAAAAATCATCTACTAGCCATCACTATTTAAAAAAACAAGGACAAAAATGTGAAACATATGCATGTCCCTTAATTGGTAGGGCTATGGCCTCTAAGGGGTCTATAAATCCCAAACACTTGCCTATCTATTGGCCCACTAATTCCCCTATTGACACATGGATTGAAAAAATATAAAAACTATTTCGTTTTTTTGTCTATGGCTTATATTTTTATTTTCACTTTATATATATATATATATGTATCTTAGAAAAAAATATTTTAATAGGTAAATTCATCACTATATCACATTAACACATTTAATTAATTAAAATTAAACTATTTATAAAGTAAACTAGTTATTGTTGGTAACTTAATTTTACAAAATCAAAATTAATTAAAAAAAACAATTAATCAATCCATATATAATCGTTGATTGGACACCCAATACCTCCATTTGTGGGGTTGTATAGTATAGTGCACATTTTGGTTGCTCTTGTTCATGTGATGTTCACGTGCAGATCACGTGCACGGGGCCAACACAAATCAATAGTGTCACATTATGTGGATCAGCAAATTCTATGATGTAAACCAGAACCACATACATAAACTGACCATGAAGAGGTCCAAAAATAAAATGAACCCACAAAAATAATTTTATTTTGTCCCAATCTAAAACACTATTTATTTACATACACAGCTCTACCACACCACACCAACTCAACATAGATTATCAATTGATTTCATATAATACCAATACATCTATTATCACACAAATAAAATTAAAAATTCAAGAAGGACAGTGTAATCTAGAGATTTTGACGGGGGACAATCTCATCACGTGTGCCTTTATTTGTAGGACCTTGTTGTCTTTATTTAGGTACACATTCTGCTGTTTAAAGACCCCCATGAAGCATGTGGAATTTTAAATTCAAAAAATATATAGGATAGTACATTTATGATTAGAAAAAAATATATGTTAGTTGGTCATATGCCTAATTTATTCAAGTCAGAGGAATCAATTTGTAATGAAAATTGATTTATTTATGTGTTTGTATAATGTTGAGCATGTATGTGAAGAACATGATCTATGATTTTGTGAGCATGTTTCATATGGTAGCTTCAATTGTGTCGAGCAAAATATTCTTGCTACTTCTATATATATATATATATGTGTGTGTGTGTTAATATTTGGTTTGATAGTAAGGCCTAACTACTTGAATTATGAATCTTGAGATACAATTGAAGATTTTTCTTTATTTGTTGTTTTCGTTAATATTTTGTTTGTTAAAGCAATACTTAATTTTGATATAACACAATATTTAAAATATATATTGTGTTGTGTGAGGGATTTGATAGATGAGTAAATTTGAGGGAAAAGTATAGGTAATTGTCCACAACTAAATGAGTTTTTCACATAATTATCTTCAACTAAAAGTTGGGTCATTTAGTTATAATGAAGTTTCATAAATTTTCACTTCATAAATATTTGGATGAAATATGTTAATTTTAAAACTGAAAAGACAAAAATGTCCATGGTCAATTTTTAAATTTTCAAATCATGTCATTGTTTGGATTTTGGGGTTTTTGGTTTGGGTTTTGCGAAATTTCAGGCGGTGGGTTTGTGTGATTACTGCTAGGGCTGTCCATTTTTACCCGGTACCCAACGACCCAACCTGACCCAAACCCGAGTGACCCGAGACCCGAAAAAACCGTGTGGGAAATGGGTTGGGTCGACCCAACCCGACAGAGGTCGAGTCGAGTCTCGGGAGAAATCTACGAAACCACCAAGTCACCCGAGTTACCCGACACCCAATTAGCAAAATGGGTCATCCCTTTTATCCTTATTAGAGTTCAATTAAGGGTTACAATTACAATTTTAATTTGGGATTGAGGGTTTCAAATTCGAATTGATTTCAATTTTGGGTTAAGGTTTCTGAATTTGGGGGTTTAGGGTTAGGGTTTGGATTTCGGGGTTAACTCTGATTTCAATTGTAATGGCTAATTTTTTTGGGCCCATCGGTGAGTTGGGTTGTACTCGACTACACCCAAACCCGACCTTCCGATACCTTTCCCGAGTCGAGTCTTGGGTCTAGTTTTCTAGACCTGAGACTTGTTGGGTAAACCCAAACTCGGTCGGGTCTACCCAACCCGATGAACACCCCTAATTACTGCGGTCGACCCTCCAAAAGCACAGACTCGACGATCTCGCTCATTAGTTCATGTATCCTAATTTCATTAGCTCATTAGTTCAAGTCATCAACTTTTAAAAGTTAAACAATAATTACTTTACCTTTACATTAAAATAAATTAAAACATAATGTTTTGAGTGAGTCGATTTAAATGCAGCCTGGTTATCAAATTAGGAAAACAAATAATTTGTGTATATTATTTTTCTAACTAAATTAGTTTTTATTAAAATATGCATCTGTATGAAGCGACATTTGCACACCGTATCGTTTTAAGACACAACGACCTAGCATAGACATGATTCCAATGAGTTTCTTGGACATTAATATAAGTCCTTTCCATTGACCCCAATGAGTTTCTAGGATATGTCCTAAAGAGAACCCTAGCCATTATTCATGGACAAACAATGATGACCTCCATGAAGGGTCCTTTTCTTTTCTTAGGTACCGTGTGACCTAAGTTTCTAGCTAAAGTCCTCCAAAGCATAAATACGCATTCACACTATTAAATTATTATTATATACTTGTGATCTCCACTATATACATAATACATACTAAAGGTAATTTATTTAAAAATTCAAGTTAATAAAACATTAATTTATATTTTAGTCTGTGTACAAGCTCATGTAATGATTTATGATAATAAAAAAATATACTTGTCCCTCAATCAAGGAACTCACATGGGTTTTGTTCCTAATCGGTGTATAGTTGATCAAATTAATTCAAATCAAAACTATACATTAAGGACCAATGATAAATTAAGATCCGACCAAATCAACAAGAGATCGAGAGCCCTAGGATATGTTTCCCCGTTAATAGGCGTTTTAAGGGCACAATGTCCCCACACACTATAGCCTCTCGTGGACCCACCAACCACATTACCCTATAAATATTTATAAGAACCCACCAAGAAATTATATTCGTATATCGTACCGATCCCTCACATTTCTCTCTAGAAAATAATAATAATAATTTTAGGTCATGGAAAAAGAAGGGTTGGGGCTAGAGATCACGGAGCTAAGGTTGGGCCTGCCTGGTACCGACAAGAAGAGGAAACACGAATCCTCGGACAAGCCCGCCGGACCGAGGAAGGCGCCGCCGGTGGTGGGGTGGCCGCCGGTGTGCACTTACCGGAGGAAGAATAGTTTGGAAGAGAAAGTTGTGATGGAACTCGAAAACTCGAAAATGTACGTGAAAGTGAGCATGGACGGTGCACCTTTTCTCCGGAAAATCGACTTGGGTACTCATAAGGGTTACTCCGATCTCGCCCTCGCGTTAGAGAAGCTCTTCGACTGTTTTGGCCTCGGTAAGCTACTTGTTATATTATTTAGAGGCAAAATTAATCAGTTACAAATTAAAAAAAAACGTTCAAACGTCCAAACTATAAAACATGTGGTGCAATGTTGTAGGACCATGTAGAACATGTAGTGCAATTAATGTTGTAGAACATGCTGGACCTGTGCAAAATTGAAGTCATGTAGAACATGTAGTGCAATGTTGTTGAACATGATGGACCATGCCACGTGTCGCACGCTGAGACAACGCGCATCTTAGATCCAACATGTCTGCATGGTTTAGACGTTTGGACGTTCTACATAGGTTTGTAGCTGAATGCCCCCCATATTATTTATAACACGATACATAAACTAAGATGATAAAGTTTTATTATTCATTTAATCTTTATCATGTTGTTTCAACATAATCTTAATACGATATACATGAAAATACTCTAGTAAAGACCCTCTTATTTATAACAAAAAATAGAAACCAAAACATGCCAGACTGAATAATGGTATATCATATATATTTTGAGTGGATATATGAACCCGTAGTGTCAACTCTGGTCTGAAGTCAAGAAGCGAGCAGTGCCAACCAGTAGACTAAGCTCAAGCTGGTATTTATATAAACTATCTCTAGTTTTTATTATAACGATTGGGTTTTACTTAATTTTCTCCTCTAAAATTATTTTAAAATATACAACTTAATACTATATATATATATATGATTTCTAGTTTTATCGTAAGTATTGATTTTTACTTGATTGTTCTCCTCTATAAAATTATTTTAAAGTATATATTGATGTGTATAAGTTAATTAATACTATAGCAAGAGATTTAACCAAGTTTGGGTTTTTAGTGGTTGCATGTATTTAATGAGAAAGGGACAAAGTAGAATAACAAAGGAAATATGTAAAAATTAATTATAATTTTATAGCAAAATAATAAATATTCATGGTCAATTTAATTTTGTGAACAGACAAAGATGGTGACAATTGTGAGTACGTCCCAATATATGAAGACAAAGATGGAGACTGGATGCTAGCCGGAGACGTTCCTTGGGAGTGAGTTTCGATACTTATTTACATTTTATGCCATTCTCATTCTATTTCGTTTTGCCATAATATTAATTAATTAAATGTCCTTAATTTCAACAACATTCATTCAAATTGAAAATGACAACGGTCCTACCCGAGTCAAACGAGAATTATTCTTCAAAAAATATGTGTGGACCAAAAATGGGCATTTTATTTTTTTTAATTCATATAATTATTTAATGTGAGACAATATTCAAATTTTCATGTATAATGTATCATTATAATGATAGTTAAGTTGATAAAATTGGTGTGATTTTGTAGGATGTTTATAGAATCGTGCAAGAGGCTGAGGATCATGAAGAAATGTGACGCCAAAGGCTATAAGATACAACCGAGAGACTTGTTGAAGAACATTTCAAAAGAAAAGTGATCGAAGAGCCAAGAATTTTAACAAGATTATGTAAAAATTATCATCTATTAGATGATCACTCATTTTGTTTCAATTACTATTATTTCATGCTAAACTTATGAATTAGAATTAAGAAACATTTTATTATATACTAGTTATTTTCCTTGACATGTCGATGGTGATTTAAAGTATTTAGAATATTATTGATCGAGGCTGCAAAATTGCATATATTTGCAATTTATAAATAATTTTTTTCCAACTCAAATCTCGTAATTTCATTATAACAATATGCTGATCTTAGGTTAAATAGTTTTCTAATATTTTAGAGTAAGTTCTTATAAATTGAGTTGAAATGAATAATTAATTTAATTTAGATTCTCGGAAGTACTTATAATCTTGCAAGCCTGTAAACTTTAATTGAGGTTTTCATACTTCCATTTTTAATTATTATAGTAAAGAAATTTAGTTGAGTTATTAACTATTGAAAGTAGAGAGGACAGAAGAGTTTTATGGATAAATATAAAGCATGAGGTAATTTTCAAAAGGTAAAGAGAAATTTAGTTGACAATATTTTTTTAAAAAAACATTAAATTTATTATGCAATCAAGGTTAGCTACATGTCGAGTAGACTAACGACAAGATTCGATGAGACAATACTCCACCTGAACCCCCAAAATCGATAAGTTAACAACAAATTTGGCTGACATCGCATCCAAGTACGATTCAGTAGCAAACATAGTAGTAATAAAACGATGAACCAATAAGATCACATATCGGAGGCAAGACAACTCGACCCATTTAGCATCATGCAGAGTCACGACCTCCATCTCGACTAGATTGAAAAACCCTGTAATCCCGCTGCAGAACACTTTAAACAGGGTTACTCGATAACCCTATAGAGAAATCGACTCGAACCAGTTAGTATTATACAACGCAACAACCTCCACCTCGAATGGATAGAGAAACCTCGTGATCCCATTGTATAACGCATTGAACAAGCTTCATCGATCAACCTTGCAATTAATATCCTTACTCCAACGATAGTGATCGACATCTCTAAAAAAATCACGAACCTTTAGTAATCCAAGTCCTCCAAGCTCTTCGTTCTTACCAGGATCGTCTCATCGACGCTAGAGAACCCATGATTCCTCCCAGTACCGAGCCATCAAGCGGGGATTGAACACCGGGAAAACAAACCAATTGAACTGTATGAAAAAACCAGTTAGACAGAGATCATATTTTGCTATCCAAAATTGCTCCCTACGCTCGTCGACTACCGGCAGAACGCTTTCCGCAGAGTTGCCTATGACTAACCCTACCTTCCCTTCCCTGATTCCAATGAAATTCTGTCATAACTCGCGAAAATCGTCCATTCCAGTACCCGAAATCAGACAAAACTCATCTAAAACTGCTCACATCTACCAACACCGATATACACCGGAAAATAACGCCACAGAGGCGAATGCTCTCAACTTGAGAAAAAAAACTTTACAATCACGCCAGAAAACAAATGCATACGACAAAAACGATGCACTCGCGATGGTTGGCAAATTAATTGTTACAAATATATAATATACACAAAACATTAAGGTATTATATTAATTAAATTACAAACTAATTGCGGGTTTTATATAGTTTGATTAAAACGACAATTTGAGTGGTCAACGCAAATTTCTCTCGGTCAATCACTTGACGAAGTGTGTAACGTTCCAAAATCCACGCGACGAAACCGGCGTATATGGGCACGTGCCGGTGGACACGAGACAAATCAGCGGGAAATATGATGACGCAACAGACAAGGCCACATGAAACGTGGGTCCCACAAACAGAAGCTCAGAAGTGAAAAAAGAGTTTAACTACTCCGACATAATGATGGCGACTCTTATTACCGGTAAAAGCTAACTTGTACCTTAAGATCCCAAACATCATGGGCCCACCTCCCTGTTCACACACGAGCATAGTCCGTCCGCTCATAGTTCCAATCCAGAGTGACTCGAGTCGGAAACGGACACTATCTAGATATCACAGGTCGGATTATGGACATGAAATGAAGTGTCCAGACTAATCCAACCCAATCCGACCTAATAGACTTAACTAACTAACTAAACAGGCACAACCCACACTAATTTTAAAAGGGTTATTTTAATTTTTTTAACAAACAAGTTCGAAAAACACAATTTTCATATAAACTACTCTAAATGT
>JAYMTP010005382.1:0-13440 GCA_036897365.1 Geranium brycei
ACACATGGACCCCCAATAGAGTCAATTCGTGAGTTATTAGGCATAAAAATTAATGGAAATTACAGCCCATGCCATTAGTAATTTGGTTTCATCTCAAGCGTTGATTTCCAAATCGTGTGGCAGCCGTGTATTCCTATATTTGTACCTGAATATAGCATCTGTAGCCGAATCTATCCCTATGAAATATAAAATAGAAGAATTCATGCAAAACACGCATTAAAAGATTGTATTTTTTTTTTGTAATTTATAATTTATAGAGTGTAGAGTATCTGACGTCGAAGTGAAATATAATATATCTCAAAATTCATGTATATTAAGATTTGAACTCGAAATCTTCTTCAAAAAATCAATTTCTTAACTTGTTTACATGGAGGGGCACGTGGGTTTTGAACCATAGGTTGATGGTCCATATCTTTATAGGTCATCGGTTCGTGTAGGGTACTATTTCTCTATCAGGTTCAACAAAATTATAAAGTGGGTATTAGAGATTTTTTCGACTCAATTTTTTATCAGCGACAACGTAATAAATCTAAGACAACCTAACCAAATAATTTTATCTTGTGTTTATTTTCAAATATGCAACATACTTGAATTTAAACATTAAATCTCATATAAGATAATACTTGTAATTTGACCATATTGTTGGGGAGATTCGGGCATTACCTAGGGAGAGCACTTAAGGAAATCTCATATATACATTAGAGCACACATTTGACATAAAAGACTAGTCTATTGGGTCTATGGTCTAATGTGTATATAAATTCTCCTTATACCTTGTAATCTTCCGATGTGGGACTTCGAATTAAAATGTATATCTAACAATCTCCCCTTACACATTGAGTTCCATCACATCGGGCTGACTCCCCCTACTCCCAACTCTTTACTTGGTGAACTCTATCCCACAAGGACCATTTCCATCATATCTGAGCCTCACCATGGGGAGAACCAATCATGGTCCTGGTCTTACCAGTTAAGGAGTACCCAACTCACTTAACCAGGAGAGTATACCGAGGCAAGCCTCTAATACCACTGTTTGGGAGATCCGGACTTTACTTAGGAGGAGCACCCAAAGAAAACTCATATACACATTATAGCTCACATTTGACCCAAAAGATTAATATATTAGGTCTAAGCTCCAATGTAAATATAAATAATATACCTTGTAATTTTTAATGCGGGACTTCAAACTCAAATGTGTTCCTAACTCATTTTCTTAACCACTTGACCAATTGAAGTAGTGTATAGAGACACTATTGTAATGGTTAAATGGGTTTGGGGCTTTAGGTTGGTGCTTTCCATGTCCCTTAAAGCAAAGGAAGGGTGTAGGGTACCCTCCCCAATAGGGATAGAGGAGCTTTTGAAGTGAGGAGGTAATAGGACAATGTTCCCACATTTTGACCCTACCTTACTCTTCCATTCACTGCAACCATCACATGCAAATGCTCTCTTTACAGGATCCCCCATTGATGAATGGTACTCCAAGGTAACATGGTCATGAAATTCCCTATTACTTACTTCCATTACACTTAATTCTTATAAATTATTAGTATAAAATATATTGAGAGTTAAAAATAAAAATAGTATAGTAAATAAATACTTGATTATTTTACTTATATTTTGATATTACATAAAGTAAAAATTACGACAATATGTTATTTTTAATTCTTTTAGATATATGAACGCAATAACTATTGTAGTAGAAGTAAATATTTTTTCTTACAAAACCAAATTTCTAGGACTTACAGCCCAATACAATGAAATTAAAACCATTAATTAATATATAGCTTATATGCTAAGTGCCTAAGTCTATACATAATCTATAAGTGATCTGTCTATATGTAATGTAGCTCTATCTCTCATCCATAAAGGTAGAGTTGTTAGTGAATTAAATTAAAATTTGTGGTTGAAATAATTTACACTATCAAAGTTAGTTGTTGACTCATAATTTTCTTCTATTCATTGCTCACTCACCAAGACTTGAAGATTCTCACTATAAACTACAAGTCAAAGTGAAGCTTCAAGAGTATACAATTCCCATTCATATCCTAAACCATTTGATTTGTTATTTTCCTACAAATCCATAACCACTTGATTAGTTGTTAAAGTTAGGTATTTTAATTACTATTTAACAATGATTGATTATAGTTGACCTTGATTGTTAAATTGATAAAATTTATCAATTACTTTTTAAAAATATTTATAAAAAATAGACGTGTATAATTGTATAAATCAATAAAACTATAAAAATAGGCTGTTCACGGTTTGGTTTTAAGAAAATAAAAATTGAAACCTAATTGATGAAATTCAATTCAGTTTTGAACTTGATGTTTTAGTTTGGTTCATTTTATTATAAATCAAATTTTATAAAATTCCAACATTTTAACTGTTTTAACTTATCGTTTTTTGGTTGGATTTTCTTTAAACCGATTTTTATGAAATTCTAACATTATGAGCCAATTTTGACTTACTATTTGATTTGTTTTTTGTCGGCCCAATATTTTCAAGCTCAGTTAATAAGAATGTATGACTTAAAATAAGCCATGTGTCCAAATCTATCATATTTCGGTTTGGTTCTCGTTTTATAAAATGAAACCAAATCAATAAAATTTCAGTTCGATTTAATTTTGAATCGAATTGATTCATTTTTTCCAATTCAATTATTTTTCAACCAGTTCGGTTTGATCAGTTCGACTATTTTTAGGCACCCTTACGATAACACATTATTATAGGGAAATATGGATGGGGAAGACCATTAACTATTTTCCAATGATAATACTGAGGGTTTGAATTTCCATTTTTGTCCCCAATATTACAATCACATGAACCTGAAATAAAAATAAATACATGCTTAAGGCTAGATCCATATGATTCCTTGTGAGTGAACTTGGTATATCCAATATATATTCAAGTGTTTGTGAGAAAATTGAAAACTCCAAGGTGAGGTTAGGAGCTCCATACAAAGCATATGCATATAGTATTCAAAATCAACTATGCTAATAAATCTTGGGTCTTAATTGGGAAGCTTTCAAGATGCTATTTATCTTCAAGGGTGGCTTCAATTTAAAGCAACAGCTCATGAATTATAGTCTTTTTCTAAAGCATTAAATACCTATTAATTACATCACACCCATTAGTTAAATGATAGTCCTCATCACATTCAATATGTTGATTTGCACAGGTGAGAATCAATCTTTATTAAGAGTTAAAAACCCATAAAATATTGAGGATTAAAATTTATTTGATTAACAAATCTAAATACTTAAATATGTGAATATATATTTATGATTCATATAAATTTAACCAGACAACGAAAAATAAAAATACAAATAATATTTTTAAAACCCCTACACATTAATTGACGATTAATTTAGATTTTAAAAACATACACATTTATTCAAGTATATCAAATTTATGATAATTAATCGACTATTAATTTAAAATAAAACCATACGAGACATGGATTGTAATTCATTTATAATGAAATAATTGAAAGGGTAAAATAGTCTTTTAATGCAAATACCAACTCCATTAGCATTTAGCAATATTATTATTGCATCATATAATCCATAAAGCCTTTTTATATCTTTCACCTTTCCATAATCTTATGATAATCATCATTGCAAAATCTCATTAATTTTTCAACTGTCTCTTTCTACACTTTTCCATTAAACCTTTGATTAAAAAAAATTTATCCACAAAACCAACATATCTGCAACCACAATGGGACCCACCATCTCTCCCTCTTCTCTCTTATTTTTATTTTATTTAATATTTTCATATTTTTCCCTCACTTTCTCTTTCTAGCTCCTTGTTCCTGCTGCTCTTTCTCTCACTCACACACGCACCCTCTCTCTCCTCATGCAAAGGGCATGAGAGCTCAGAGGGATTGTTCAGGATCAAACCCTCCATCACTGAAATGAAAAGGGTCAATGGTTTGGGGCTCACCAGGATCTGTTCATGCCTCCACCTTCAAGATTAGGCCAACAGGCATGGAGGGTATGGTTTGATTCCATTTTTCTGGTTTTGGTTCTCAAGTGCTCATCTTTTCCTTGAATTTGTGCTTGTTTGGTGTGTTATTTTGATGGGTGTGAGTTTATTTTTGATTCTGAGCTTCCAATTTTGGTTTTCCATTTGTAGCTGTTGTTAGCTGACATATAGGTTTTGTGTGTAAATCAACATATTTTGTCTGATCAGATTGTTACTGCAAATGGGTTGAGCTTTGTGTTTAGATTCCTAACCATAGTAGCTATGGCTGTTTTGTTTGAGTGAATTTGAAAACCCTTTTATTTTAGGGAAATGGGAATTTCAGCATCATGTAGTTCTGGTTTGCCCAAAATGGTAAGCTTTGTCCTGCAAATCCAAATTGTTGTATTTGGCTCAGCTGAGCTGAGGTTTCTGATTATTTTGATTTATGCTTGAAATTTTGCTTCTATTAATGCCATTGTTTCGCTAGGAAATTTCATTTTAGGATTTGGAGGATTCACTTTGAATGTCAAAGTTAAGATTATTGTAGTGTTGACATTGACAAATGACAAGTCGATTTATTATGCTATTTTCGGATAATGACTTGTTTTGTTGAAGCTAAATTAGAATGCGTAATAGTTAAGTATTTGGTTAAGCTCGGTTCATAAGCATAACTAAAGATAATAAATAAATCGATTAACAAGAGGCGTGCCACCACAAACACACACACCAGCATGGAGATTGATTGTAGTTAGAGAGTTTTAAGTTTTAACCTAAACTTCATGGCACGTAGTTCTTGAGGTAGTATCAGAAACGTACGTATTAAGATTGAGAAAATCAAAATACCCATGTTTCTTCTCAAACACATACAAGGGGCCGTACTTTTCTTCAGTGATTTTTCCTTCTAGAATAGGGCATTTGAAATTTTGATTGTAATATTGCTATAATGATCGGTCCATTTCTGTCGAGCATTGGTGCATCGCTCATTTAGGATCAACTTTTCCTTAACAATCTTAAGAGCCTTTAGCATCAAGGCTTTCCACAAGGCACAAACATTTTCTTTACCAAAAACATAAGTACCAAGCAATGGAAAAAAAAGAAATTGGGATTTGTATTTTCATGCTTATTTTAGAGTACATATGCAATTATTCTATGAAATCGTCTTAGACTTTTGTGTACATTCCACACTAAGATGGTTGCTTGTTGATTACGGTTGCATGAATTTAAAACATTTGCTAGAATCTTGTCTCACCCCTTCATTGAACGGAAAAGTGAGATGTGGTTACTTCTCTTGCAAATTCTCGAACTCTAAATTTTTTAGGAGATAACAGTAACGGTGAAAGTCTTGTCAATGTCATTAACATTTTAATTTGTTCAAGCAGGTCAGATGGAAACAGCGTCAATTAGAGTTCTTATCAACAGCATTTCTCGGTTCATTCATCTGGTTTCATGCCAGATGATGAAACCCACCCCGATTCAAAAGGACTACAGAAATATGGTTGGGGTGTTGAAGCTTTTGAAGCCAGTTCTCGATGATGTTGTTGTTGACTTCGATATTCCTTCCGATGAAATCCTATGTAAAGAGTGCGAAGAACTGGATTTGACTGTTAACGAGGCTAGAGAGTTCATGGAGAACTGGAGTCCCAAGATGAGCAAGATTTGCAGTGTAAGTATCATTTGGTCAAACACGATAAAAAAAATCCATAATATTTTTCTACACGATATATTTCATATGGACCTTTCTGTATAAATTGTATGTTTATGCATGTATTTTTTCCGATTATTTGTGCATGAAGGTCATGCGTAGTGAGCCATTGTCGATGAAAATTCAAAGCTCTTCACTAGAAATATGCCAAATCTTACATATGCGGCTACAATCATCTTCGTCGATTTCAAGCTTGACTAGCGTCCAGGTATTGGTTTAATACATTGTTTAGTCTACAAATAGAGCTATTCAGATGAAAACCACACTACTATAGTGCAAACTAAGAACACATCTCAATTGTTGGATTGATAGAATAAAGGGTTATGATTAAAAACACATCATCAATAGCGAATAAATTTAATTCACATTCACCGTAATTACATATTTTCCACTGAGCTGGGGTTTAATCTTAAGTCTCTAACTATGTCAATCAGATGGTTGAGATGAGTTCTTAGCTTTCACCACAAGAGTGATTTTCACCCGAGTAATCCCCATACACACATATATCCAGGAGCTGTGGTTAATTATTTGTCTGTTGGGTCATTACGTTCATTACACTAATTCCGGTGAACCGTTGCCACAGCACTGCACGAAGGAAATTCAGTGTTTGAAGCAGGAAAGAGTAACTGAACAAATCGACGGAGCTCTGAGAGGTCAAAGAGACAGTTTTGCCCCTTGCTCTCAACATCTCGAGAAAATCATGGAAATGCTCAGTTTGACATCAAACCAAGAGCTGCTCAAGGAAACCGTCTCCGTGGAAAAGGAGAGAGCTCGTATCCAAACCAGTAACTCCCACGAAGAATTGGATCAAATCGACGAAATCGTAGAACTCGTTTCTAATATACGCGAATGTATGGTCAAGACTAAGCGGATCGACACGATAAGTGGCGTTCCGATACCTCCATATTTCCTCTGCCCGTTATCGTTGGAGCTCATGTTAGATCCGGTGATCGTGTCTTCCGGTCAAACCTATGAGAGGTTTTCGATACAGAAATGGTTTGACCACGGGTTGACCGTCTGCCCAAAGACCCGGCAGGCGCTCGTGCACGAGAATCTCATCCCAAATTTCACCGTGAAGGCCATGATAGCGAGCTGGTGTGAGGATAACAGCTCGAGGCTTCTGAGCAGCAACCCCAAGGATCCTGATTTCGCGCCTCGCCGAGATCTGACGCGCACGGATAGCTCCCGCTATTCCTTGCATAGCAGTGACTCAGCGTCCAGGTCACTGGAAATGGGAACCGGGTTTCAAAGAAGGGATGTCCAGAAATTTGATAATCCGTCGCCTGAACAGTCGTATGTTCACAGCAGGAGCGAGTCAACCTCGAGCGCCATCTCCAGCGTTGACTTTGCTCCTCAGATACCGAACGAGCATACAAGTAGCCTGTCTGGCGAGATCAAGGAGTCAGGGTTTTCCCCGTGGTTATCGGGGAAAGAATTCCACGGTTCCACCAGAGGTCGAGGTCGATCCCTTCCGGTCTCGAACTCGGAATCAGGCGATCTGACCTCGACATCCCACATCGGGAAATTGGTCGAGGACCTCAAAAACCCGTCGAACGAAATCCAAACCTCGGCCGCAGCAGAGTTGCGGCTTCTCGCCAAGAACAACATGGAGAATCGGATCATCATCGGCCGTTGCGGGGCAATAGCACCATTGCTCTTTCTTCTCTACTCGGAAGTGAAGCTGACCCAAGAGCACGCCGTCACGGCCCTTTTGAATCTATCAATCAACGATGACAACAAGGCCATGATCGCGGAAGCAGGAGCGATCGAGCCTCTCATTCACGTTTTAAACTCGGGGACCGACGGGGCGAAGGAGAATTCCGCCGCGGCCCTGTTCAGCCTCTCCGTCCTGGAAGAGTTCAAGGCTAGGATCGGTCGTACCGGCGCGGTCAAGGCCCTGGTCAACCTTCTGGGCTCGGGGACTCTCCGGGGGAAAAAGGACGCGGCCACCGCTCTGTTTAATTTATCGATCTTTCACGAAAACAAGGCTCGTATCGTTCAGGCGGGAGCTGTGAGGTATCTCGTCAAGCTGATGGACCCCGAGACTGGAATGGCCGACAAGGCTCTCGCTCTTCTTGCGAACCTGGCAACGATCGGGGAAGGGCGGTTGTCGATTGCACGGGAAGGGGCGATCCCGCTGGTGGTTGAGATTGTTGACTCGGGATCTCAGAGAGGAAAAGAAAATGCCGCATCTGTGTTGTTGCAGCTTTGTATCAACAACCCGAAGTTCTGTACCTTGGTACTTCAAGAGGGAGCTATCCCTCCCCTCGTCGCTCTATCTCAATCCGGCACGCCAAGAGCAAAGGAGAAGGTACACATCTCTCTCTCTCTCTCTCTCTCTTGAACGTTTTTGCATTTCATCGTGAAGGATATTAAGTGAAAAGCAATAAATTATTTGATGACGATGAATGAGTATGCTATTGCTTTAGGCATGAAAATAATTGTTTCTTGATATACTGATCCCCGAGGTATTTACGCCTATTATGTGAAACATATGTTGAAACTACAGCATGAAGAACAGCCCCAAAAATGCGTATCCATTTAGCTTAGTGTATTAGCAATAATCCGAATCTTCTGACCCAATACCAACATGACACTTTGCAAATACGAAGATCATTATCAAACATAATGCTTTTTTACTCCCTTACCAGTAATTATTACCAATCGTAAGACTTTGTTGCATTTCATCGTGAAGGATAGGAAGTGAGAAACAAAAAAATTATTTAATGATGATGTATAAGTACGCTAAAGCATGAAAATAATTATTGCTTGATATACTAATCTCGAGATATTTACACCTATTATGTGAGACATATGTCATGTCTCGAGAAATCACTACCGTAGTGTTATATACTAATCTCAATAAGTGTCTTTACTTGCAACACCATTACCATATGGATTAAATGAAAGACGGCGAGGTTTTGCAAGGTGGAACCTGAAACGGGTTTTTCTGCTATAGCTTTCTATTGTCATCCTTAGTCATAATGCACAAACTTATGTAGACAATACATGCTCTGATTTTTTCCCATAGTTCATTGAGAACCATATGAGTTGAAAATGATTGTTTCTCGATATTCTAATCCCGAGATGTCTATGCCTACCATGTCATGTCTCAGAAAATCACAACCATAGTGTTATATACTAATTCCGAGAAGTATTTATGCTAGAAACCATTTTTGCATGAATGTGAAAAAAAACCTGAAACTGGCTTTTTTGCCAAATCTTTATCATCATCCTTACTCATAATGCACAAGCGTATGTAGACAATACATGCTTTGAATTCTTTTCCGTAGTTCATTGAGAATCATATGAGTTCAAAATTATCGTTTCTCGTTCTTCTAGTCTCGAGATATCTATACCTATCATGTCATGTCTAATAAAATCACAACCATAGTGTTTATACTAATCCCCGAGGAGTATGTTTACTAGCAAAATTTGTGCAAGACGATGAATCCTGAAACGGGGTTTTCTGCCAAAATCTCCTATTATCTTCCTTATTCATAATTTCTTACAAGTACATGAAACCAATTCATGCTTTCATTCTATCACATACAAACCCCATACTATGAGAAACATAACATATTATCTTGTGCATACGTGTAATGCAGGCACAACAACTCCTCAGTCATTTCCGGAACCAGAGGGAGGGAGCGGCGGGGAAGGGGAAATCTTGAAATCCTAGGCGAGGCGTTTTGTGGGTATCTTTCTCGTTTTCTTGCATACAAACTCCCATATGTAAAATCGACTAACTCGGTATATTCTTTTATTTTTTTTCTTCCTTTGCTGCATCCATATGAGTTGTATGAACTGCACAATGTGAGCTGAAAGATGTGTTTGGTGAAGAACTTTAAGCCTTAGCAATTGGAGTTGTTTTCTAGTTTCTTGCTTGATTGTAATTTTTTATTTTGGAGACTGTATATATTAGGTATATATGCTAGTCTTGTAATCTTGGAATTTTTATGTATGTGTTTTATGATTCCATATATGGTTGGAATATATAGCTCAATAGAGTATCTAGATTGGTTTTAGATGTAAAAGTCTTTAGACTGTATGTGTTCAAATTCAATGGTAGAGTTTTTGTTTACTCCAAATGGGGTATTTTATGTTAGATTAATGCATTTATTATAATATTGTGTAAATTTTATTCGTCTTGGAAAATAATACTGTAAATAAATTGAATTCTCGTAATTCTGATAATATTGTGTAATTTGAGTTGAGCTTTATTTGGTTAAATGTTTTGCAATTAAAATATGAAAGTACCATACGAAAGTATTGAAAATATTTTTTGGGTTTGAATTGATTTATTTCTCTTTTGTTTATGTGGCTTATTAGAGGTAACTTGAGGCTTAAGTCAAACATGCGCGCACTCCTATCTTGTCCAGGCTCGGGCACGGCCCTGGGCTTTGACACCGCATCAAACCAGAGTTTTGTGGGAAATTGGAATAAATCATTTTATTACCTTTTTGTTTTTGAACTCATAATACAAATTTAAAAATACAAATCGGTTTGAATTTTAAATATAAATCTTTTTGAAATTCGTTTTCGAATCAAATTGATGCCGTTATTTGAACACTGCTGAAATCATCGAGCTCTCTACAAAAAAATTTAATTCTCGTTTTCGATTGTGCGATCTGACAGCTGTTGTTCGTTGTTCACCCAATTGAAGTGACCAATCTCTACGAGTTTCTCCCTCTCCGTTCTTTTTCTGGGTTTCGTCTTGCCCGTTTCAGACTTTTGTTGTGCGAGTAGGCACGCGCCGGAAGGACGGCCGTGTTGTGTTAACTTCGGAGACAGCCGGCAAACGATCGCCATTACAGTCATTCTGGACAAATTGTTTTCAAGTTAGTAGTCACCATACCACGACGTGATTCATCTTCTAATTTTGTTCTTCATCTTTACTCGTTTTTCTGATATTAACATATATGTTTAAAGTGTTGAAAGCGTTAACGAAAAAATATGAATAATTAAACAATTCATATTTAAACTCAATTTAATTTTTAATATATTGAGTTTGATGAAGACTCAAAATTTTAAGCACGTCAAGTTTAAGAGTCTCGTTCAAATTAAAGTCTCCTTATAATTTTTATCTATATGTAAATAGAAACATATAACTTTAGTGGATATGGCTTGTTGTAGGGCTGATGATTTTTAGGTGAATTTAACTATACTTTCAAAATTAGGGCCTAAGTGAGATTTATTCATAACATGTGGGGGCATGTGAAAATAATTGAATCTGAGGGTTGGAACTTGTGTATGGAATATATAAATATACATGGACACACACATGAGGATGAGAGAAATATAAAATATTAATAAATTAATAAAAAAGTAAAATATTCTTTTATCAACTTTAGAAATTAGTGAAAACAACTTTTGTCTCCTTAAATAATAATATTTCTCATCATTTTAATTGATTATTAAATAATGTAAGTACAAATCAGGAAAAACCTCGTGTCCTTTTTCTTCCTCGTATCAAATGATTATTTTTATATTTAACACTATTAAATTATTACTATTATTATTAAAACATATCAGTATATAATAAGTATTTTAATTTGGAGTACTTACTGGAGGTAGCATACGAAATACAGACAAGAGGGGACAAGCTCAGACTGTAAATAATTATATATTATTATTTCGTTTTGAGTTTTCTGAAGGACTTTCGTTTTAAGTTTTTAATTTAATTATAATGATCTTATTCATTTTGTTTCAATTACTAATGATTTATTATTATTCTAATTTAATTGAACTACTGGCTAGTGGTGTTAATTAAAAATTAAACCGTCCATTTTGACATGTGTAGGAAATACATATAAAAATAATGTATGTTTCTATCGAAAAACTCAAGTTGAAATTAATCACGGACATAGATATCTATGACTGGCTATTTTAGTATTCATAGTTTACAGTTGTGGAGTTTTTAATATGAATTTTGATGAATATTAGTGATAATGACATTTTGTTATATTTAATTATAGCAAAATGACTCTTTTGTACCTTAACTAATTTTTTTAATATATTGCTTATTTTTATTGACAATTTACTCCTAAAATGCATAAAATACTTAAAGTACTCCTGATTTTGATTTCAATTCTGACCAGTTTACTGCGGACCAATAGTTAACCAGAATTGAATTTGAACTTGGTTCAAATTCAAGGAATTGTGGTTGACCAAGTTCAAATTCAATCACGGTCCGTAGTAAACCAGATAGAATTGAAATCAAAATCATAGGTAATTTAAGTATTTTAGGCATTTCAGGAGTAAGTTGTCAATAAAAATAGTTATGGGACTAAAAAGAGAGAAAATTAGTTAAGGTATGAAAATGTCATTTCATTATAGTTAGGTGTAACAAAGTGTCATTATCCCTAAATATTATAGTGTTACACTTTTTAACTAGTTTTTGTTTAATTTTTATATATAAATGTATATAAAGCCATGAACTCTGAATTTTAGAGTTTGGGTTGGGTAATAAAAGCACTGGTCATATTGATAATCTTCAATCAAAATATAGAACTATTGCATTAAAATAGGGTTTTGAACTGAAGATGCTTTTAATTTTATAAATTATGTATGTATCTTAAAATTTATTCTCAAATAAGCTTAAGATCAAACTAGCTAGTCTTGCAAATGGGTAATTTTTGTTATCAATCATATGTACTGATAATATTAATAAAAATCATGCACTTGATTGAAATTTTCCTCAAAACCTCCGTTAAAAGAGAGACAAGAAGAGGTATTGTTACAAGTCATTAAACTATATATACTCCTCAAGACATAAATTAAAGTTTGGGTATGAACATGGGTACCTAATTAATATATAGGATGGAATTTTCTATCGAATACGACATGCTTCACATTTTTAGAAATTTTCTCTTACCCAACTAACCCAAATTAGGTTAGCATGGTATTTTTCATTTAACCAAGTATAAGATGAGGATCAATAAATCTATTTCAAATCTAATGTATTACCATCTCACGAAGAGGATCAGAACATAATTTGAATTTGAAAGAGACCTGATATCTTCTTCAAGCTGATAAAATAGAAGACAAAATTCATTGCAAATATTTGCTGTTGTCAACTTGCCATCCCTGCTATCTATTAATACATGGAATTGGCTTGTCTTTATGAAATATATATAATGCACACTGTACAAGGGCAGGTTAGTAAAAAAGAGAAGAATAGTGAGAAGAACTCTTCTATCTCTCCATCAACAATCCAATTTCTTGCTATTATTATCTCTCTCCCCATCACAACATAAAACCCTCGCACCTCTCTCTCTCTCTCTCTCTCTCTCTCTCTCTCTCTCTCTCTCTCTCTCTCTCTCAGATCACACATATATGAGTACCAAGAATTAATCCATGATATCATAATTGCTCACTTGATCATCCATTTTCAGAACAAAAAAAAAACCCTCAAAAATGGAGATTCTCTCCCTCTAATAATTCACTCCATATCCACAATCTCCAATCTCTATTTTCTCTGGGTCTTCCCTAATTCCCCTCAAATTTCCATTTCCATTTCCAAAAACCCAAACCCTAAACTTTAAAAAAAACCATGGATTCGGGTTCGGGTTCGGGTTCGGTCCCCCCCGAAACCGACACCTCCAGCGCCTCCGCGACGCCGAGCCGGTACGAGAACCAGAAGCGCCGCGACTGGACCACGTTCGGGCAGTACCTGAGGAACCACCGACCGCCCCTGGCCCTGTCGCGGTGCAGCGGCGCGCACGTGCTGGAGTTCCTGCGGTACCTGGACCAGTTCGGGAAGACCAAGG
>JAYMTP010005383.1:0-13439 GCA_036897365.1 Geranium brycei
AGAGAGAGAGAGAGAGAGAGAGAGAGAGAGAGAGAGAGAGAGACTTACGAGGAAGAAGGCGAGATCACGCCATGGCCGAGCATTCTCTGGTTCTGGCTATGGCGGCGATTGAGGTTGCTGGTGGCGCGGAGCTGTGTCTGTGTGGTGCTCTCCGACTCTCACTCCTCATCCCGTGGCTTCTTCAGATAACTGTAACCTTTTTTGCTGATATACCCCTGAATGTTTCATTATTTTGGTTTCTGCCCCTTAACTTGTGTGTATTCTGGTGAGTGCCCCTTCTGGAAAGATATGATGCACATGTACCCGTCCATAGGCATTTTGGGTATATGTAATGTAATAATTGCTCTCTTTATAGAGTTCCGTGTCATCTGTGCTGTGCCTGTCCGCTCTGCTCTTCCCTTTTCTTTTTTCTCTATTATTATTGATTAATTAAAGGATAATGTAATATATAATTCCTTAATCCCATTCCAATTCCAAAGTAGGATTTGGATAATTTTTTGAATTTTAAAAAGATTTAGTAGTTTTAAATTTTCAAAACGTACTTGGAGGATGAATGTTGTATCCGGTTAAAGATTGGGCAAGTATATCTCATCAAAAATTTAAATTTGATAAAATAATATACTTAGCTCACTGATAATTAAGTGAACTTCAATGTATTTTAAAAAATTATAATTTTAAATTCACGTCGAAGCGGGTTTTTTTTATACCGATCGAGATCAAAACGGAAACGAAAAATAGTCTAAAATGGGTAGAGAACTGGACATGAAAACAAAAAACGCATACGAATTCATCCCATGTTGATGTTATTATTAATCCAGAAAATTATGGGTGTAAGCGAATCTTGAAATAAAGTGTTTGACTCGAGTTTGCCTCTAACAAATTTATGTGATTAAGTTCAAATTCAACTCAAAATAAAATAGTGAAGATCAAGTTTGGAAAAAATAGTGAAGATCAAACTTGACCGGACTCGATTTATTTACTTCTCACTGCAAATATTCATTAAAATTAACCTTTACATTCAATGAAAATATATATAATTTGTTAAATACTAGATGAGTCCACTCTAAATTATATTGTTGGGCGTCATTATTGATACAATAATTTTAAAAATTCTTAATAATTACAAGTTAGGTGCTGTTGTCCCAGCATATTCAAGCTCAAATTTTGATTTGTCAATAAGAAAAAGTATGAATTTTATTAGTTGTTGTGATTAATATTAAAATAAAACAGTGTTTAATTGGTTGATGCAGTAACGTAAGCTAAGAGAAGAGACAGAAAAAAGAAGGCCTCTGTCACTCGCCCCCTCTCTGCCATAAAGCTTCAAAAGTGAAAGCGCCATGCCCATGGCTAAGCTTTGCCTTTAACCTCTCGTTCAATCAACCACAACAGGCCATTTTCGTAAATTTCAGTGAAATCAACAATCTTCTCCATCTTCTTCGTCTTCACAATCGCCATTACTCTCAGAGCCTCGAGATCGGTCGAGCTCGCGAGAGAGAAATGGTGTCCGTCAACGCCTCTCTCTCTTCTTCTGTTTCTCCGGCTGGTGCTGCTCCTTTCTCCAACTCCTTCGCTACTCGGTATTGTTCGTTTCGTGATCTCTCTCTCAATTGTTTCTCTATTTTTGGTATCGGATTTACTGAATCTGTTGCTGCATTATCTAATTGTTCTACAATCTCTCGGTTTTTCATTTTTATCGGTAAATTTGTGCTCATTTAAAACTCTATTGATCTCTAGCATTGTTGTTGTTTTGGGGATCATGGCTATTTTGCGTGTTCTTGTGAATCAGCATATTCAAATTTCAATCTGTTTATTTTGGATGAAGAAACATAGGTTAAGTCAGGGTTGTAGAAAAATGTTAGCCGCTAGTCGGGTGGATAAGGTATCTTGAGACTAATTGGGAATCGAATGGTGAATAATCGGAGATTTTTAGAGCACTGACTTTTGTAATAGCGCTGTTAGGGCTGTTTTTGGTTCCATCTCCAGCTATAGAGAGGGAGAGAGTGGTGTTCTTGATTGATTGATGCACCACTAGTTTGCTACATTACAATTGACAAAGCAATATAAAAGTTCTAAATCCAGCTAGGAATTTGTTCATGTTCATCTTATTCTCAAACATAGTGGGACCTTCTATTAGGTTTTGTTTTAACATTTGTGAGTCTGTGACCGTCTTTTCTGCTGATTTTGTCTACTGTTAGAATGTTCGAGCTGTAGTCTTTTATATTCTGCAGTGTTTTTTGTAAAGTACAATTGGATTCAATTCTTCCTCAGAAGAAAAGTACCGAAAATAAGTGTTAATTGTTTTTGTGATCCACAAGTTGCAAATCATAAAGGGCTGTGTTTCGATGAATGCACGGGAAACATTCTAAATATGATATTTGTTTGTGACAATGTCGGTGAAGTGTTTGTTTCTGGGTGCAGCATATTTTCAGATGTTGCTGGGGACATTACTATTTCTGTGGATGGAGAGTCTTTTCTACTGCACAAGGTACCTGCTTCATTTTGAATTCTACGGTATGAGCGCTTCGAATTGCATTTCTGATCATCTGGGATTGTTTACAATTTTAAGCTGATGTCATTAATTTCATCATCAAGCTTTTCATTTTGGTTATTGGAAGATGACGTGTAAATAAATACTATAACATCAGACCTCATTTTCACTTACAAACTGATGTATTATTCTGGTTTGCTGAAGTTTCCCCTGGTTTCTCGGAGTGGAAAGATCCGGAAAATGCTTGCAGACGCCAAGGACTCTAATGTTTCAAAACTCGAGTTCCTGAACTTGCCAGGTGGGCCCCAGGCGTTCGAGCTCGCCATGAAATTCTGCTATGGCATGAACTTTGAGATCACAACAGAAAACGTTGCCCAGCTGCGCTGTGCTGCGGACTACCTAGAAATGTCAGAAGACTACCGGGAAGAGAACCTCGTCGCACGAACCGAGTCTTACTTGAACAACGTCGTGGTTCAAAGCCTTGAAAAGTCGCTGGCGGTCCTGTCTGCCTGTGAAATGCTACCCGCCATTGCGGAAGAGGTGGGAATTCCAAACAGATGCGTGGACGCCATTGCCATGAATGCTTGCAAGGAGCAGTTAGCATCTGGCCTGTCCAGACTCGACTGTGATGGTAAATCTGCAGAGGTAAAAAGCACCTGCGTCGAGTGGTGGGTTGAAGATCTCTCTGTACTGAGGATCGACTTTTATCAGAGAGTCATCAGCGCCATGGGAAGAATGGGAATCCGACAAGACAGCATTGTTGCGTCTTTGATGCATTATGCCGAGTCGTCGTTGAAAGGTATCGGGAAATGGCATATTTGGAATCCAGCGGGAACAAAACCAAATGCTGGGTTGGTAGAAAGTGATCAGAGGACAATCGTGGAAACGATTATAAGTCTGTTACCGGCAGAGAAGAGCTCGTCGGCTCCACTAAGCTTCATGTTTGGGATGCTGAGGATGGCAATCATGGTGGAGGCTACTATGGTCTGCAGGTTAGAGCTGGAACGAAGGGTTGCTTTCAGATTAGAAATGGTTTCACTCGACGATCTGCTTATTCCATCTGTTCGGGCTGGGGATTCGTTATTTGATGTAGATTCAGTTCACCGGATGCTCATAAATTTCCTCCAGCGGATCGAAGAAGAAGAAAGTGAAGATTGTGGGTATGAATCTGAAGGCCTTGGCTCTCCTGGTCATAGTACTTTGTTGAAAGTGGGACGACTTATTGATGCATATCTAGCAGAGATTGCTCCCGATCCTTATCTGAGTTTACAGAAGTTCATCGCTATGATTGAGATACTCCCAGATTATGCAAGGGTAATCGATGATGGGCTTTATAGGGCGATCGACATATATTTGAAGGTAATATTTTAATTTTTGTTGTCTTAAACTCATAAACAGTGTTTTAGAACTCTGAGAAGCCGTTAAAACTGAACCACTGAGAACTATATAAGTGAAAACCAATACCGAACCCGGTCAGTTTGGTCGAACCTAGTCAAAGTAGGTCAATTTTTTATCCATATATATACTTCAAAACTCTTCTATTTTCAGCAAGTAGTCCTTGTCCCCTCCACGTGGGGTAGTCAAATGTGGTCTTGTTTGTTTTTAGAACTTGTTTTCTGAGTTTAATTGTTTATCGATGTTTGAACTTGTTTCCTATATTATTTTTGTTTGAACTATGGTTTAGGCTTTTATTTGAACTAATTAAGTTGTTTGGGATTATCTTATTATATTAAAATAGTGTTATTTTATCATTGCATTAAAGTCTTGTGTATAATAAAACTCGAGTTTTGTCAATTTCTCCCGGAGTCCTCAAAAAATCCATATTTGTCGCCTCAGCGAGCTTTGGCCGATCCTGAGTTTTAGAACCTTGCTCATGAAACAAACTCTCACAAACTAACCCTTATATATTTTGAGGTTGAATAGATTCACCATCACTCACCTGTTGTCTTCCATTTTCTATAGAAGAAATGGGTTTTTAGTGAATTTTGAAATCTTCCATTTGATGTCTTGAGAAGTAAGAACTACTGATTGAGTTTGTAGAAGAACGAATAGAGAGGTGAAACTATATTGATGAAGGTCCTTTTTTCAACCTGTTTCAGCTTAAATTATATTGTCGTCTTTCATGTCTAGGCTCATCCAACCCTAACCGAACAAGAATGCAAAAAGCTCTGCAAGTTCATAGACTGCCAAAAGCTCTCCCAAGAAGCGTGCAATCACGCGGCACAGAATGATCGAATCCCGATGCAGATGGCTGTGAGAGTACTGTACTTCGAGCAGTTGCGCCTCAAAAACTCCTTATCTGGAAGCTCCGGAGACGGATTCATGTCACAGAGGATCAGCAGCGGCATCCCTAGTGCAGCCATGTCACCAAGAGACAACTATGCGTCGTTAAGGAGGGAGAACCGAGAGCTGAAGCTAGAGATCTCGAGAATGAGAGTGAGGCTCAGCGAGTTGGAGAAAGAGCAAACATTCATGAAGCAGGGAATGATCAATAAACCCGGAAATGGAAGAACCTTCCTCACCTCGATTTCTAAAGGGATCGGAAGAATCGGAATTTTCAGTGGCCCTGCTGGCGGGAAGCGACATAAATCTCGAAAGTCCAGAGGACTGGAAGGGAAAAATGGTAAGAGTAGGAGGCATTCTGTATCCTAAATTACTAGGAGTTCACAATAATGTAATTTCTAGGAACGTGAATGTAAATTAAATCATTAAGATCCAATGCTCATCGGTTTAGTAGAAGGTATTGCATTTATTTTCTCAAAATCATGACATGGTATCATCTTTTAACTGTATAAAAGAAACATATTATTCATATTTATCTATTAACCCAGACATAAAAACAAAGCAGGTACTACTTATCTGGAAAAATATGCATTGATTATAGAAGGCGATTTTGGATTGCTGAACTCGGTTAATTATGCAGTTGATGATCCAAGAAGGCGTTTTCAGATCGCTGACCTTGGTTAATTATGCAGTTGATGATCCAAGAAGGCGTTTTCGGATCACTGACCTTGGTTAATTATGCAGTTGATGATCCGAGAAGGTGCCGTCGGATCTGCAAAGATTACAGAACGGGATGGGAAAATCAATCTTGTAGGTAATTGAACGCGTAAATCAGAAGTTCCAAAGCCATTTGAAATTAGATTTGTTTTGCTCAAATATGATTTGGTTGATTTATTGCAGCATAGAGGATACTTGTTACTCTCATCTATGAAACATAACATACCTCAGGCAACTTCTGCCGGAAAACGACTTCAAGCCGTGCATCCAACGTGTTCTCCAAGACTATCTTCCCGTCTTGGGAGGCGACCACCACTCCACCAGAGCTTTTCAAATAAAACGGGAAAGAATTATAACCTCTAACGTGTATGTAATCAACAGGTTAATAACAAAAATGTAGAGATCGCATGATCCTTCATACTGATTCTAATTCCAATTTATCAGGCAAATTTTGGATGCAATGATAAGCCTAACACGCTCAAATAATCTCCATAGTAAGAGAAAGGAATGTCATTTTGCTTTCCATAGATTTTTAGAAAAACCAATTTCACAGACTGAAATCAAAAGAATAAAAGGAAGATTGATTCCAGAGGCTACAATATGATGCAGAGAAGAGATTAATACCAGAAGGGCTCAGGGGAATCGGGATTAGTTGGAGCCGGTGGGAGATATGAGCGATCGATTGTAACTCTAGGGGCCTTTAACTTAGATTTATCAGCATACTCTTGCTTAGCTTCGTCCATAATAGACTCAATAACCTTACGATCAGCCTCTCTGCACCGCAGCAACACTGCTGGCTCCTTGAGACGTAGCAAACTCTACAATGACAAACACATTTCCTGGTTAAGAGGTGAATGTCAATAGACAAGGGTTGTTGCTTATTGCCTAAAACACGCAAGAGAAACAAAATAGAAACCAAGGACGTAAAGTGTAGGTACTGTTTCTGACAAATAATGGATTTGAACTAACTTATCAATAGCAGAAGGTCACAACACTCACTGATAGCATTTGATCAAACAATCCTTCTAATCCTTACGCGTGAATGATGCACTTTCCTAAGTATTGACTTAGAGAACTGAGGTTCACAGACGATGCATCGTATTCATACCTGCACAATCAAGCATTTGAGAAGGCCTTTATACCCCTTTTTATCGTCAGAAATTCTCATGAGTTCCCTAGAAGCCGAGGCTTTCAAGGAACTAACCAGGTCATCTTGTGCTTGGAGGTATCTGATACGAGCTGCATTAAGTTGCACCGAGTACTCACTGCATATAGACTACATCATCAGCCAAATTCAAACAAACAAAACTTTGAAAAATCCAGAGCATTACTTTTTGATGCTTGTATTTTTAGTATCTAGATATGAAAACTGTGAATCATGTATATAAGATAGGGTTAAAAAAAAACTCCTGGTGAATTTTTGGGCTCACATTTTCTTTTTAACTTCAACCTGCTTTGCCTTGCGCTCAAAATCTTGTCTGATCTTTTTCTTTTCAGCTTCTACCAGTTGCAGCTTCTCAATGTTAAACTCCTGGTAAATTATTGCATCACGATGAACAGAACGCATTCAAACAGATTATTAAGAACAGGTTAAAGCAAATCCATCGTTTCTTCAATGGAAATTGGAAGCAAACTGTAAATCGATTAGGGCACTGAATCTGGACATGGAAAATCGATACCTCCTCAGCGGAAACGGAGATCTCGTTAGCTTTCTCCTCGGCCTCCTGACGGATGAACCGAACCATCTGCTGGATCTGCTTAGAAACATCTGCTTCGTTCATCTTCTTCTTCGATGCAAATTTCAGAGAGAAATCAATATGATTGGATTTGGGGATTTTTGGTGTTCACATAGACACGCCCAGAAACTGTCTTCTCTCTCGCTTTCGCCTATTTTCTTGCGCGAAATTTTCTCCAACTTTCCCTCCAATCTCTTCCTTGCTTTGAAACTTTCTAAATTACTCTTTACCCCTTTTATTTTTGGCAATTTTTTCTCTTTTTTGTGGTTTTATTATTTTTATTTCAAGTATATTATTTCATAATTTTCGCATTCTGTCCTCTTTGTTTTGAATATTTCTAAGCCAACCGTTATCCATTAAATAAGACAAAAGTTTTGATGAGTATATATTGGTAAATGTTCCTTATTCCTTTTCTATTAGTAGGGATGACCAAAAAAATCTTACCCGGTAAACCCGCCATGTTCGAAATGGGTAAAATTCAAATTTTTGCGGGTTCGAATTTTTATAAGCGGGTTTTGGGACGGGTTGACCTCTACCCAGTCTGATTTCGACCTATACGAATTTGAAAAAATAATAATTCATATATTAATATTATATAATTTAATTTAATTTATATTCTTATGAAAAAATTTAACAAAAAAGTGAATACCCTAAATTCTAATTACCACTGACTAAAAAAACATAAATTAATATTATATAACATATATTTATATTAACTTTTGTGTTTGTATTGTAAAAAAAGTATTAATTAAATCAATATTTGAACTTTCGGGTTTCAAAGAAAACTTGTACCTGACGGGTTTTTTGTGGGTCAGATACTCGCTTATAGTGAGCGGGTAATTTGTGGGTCGAGCAGCCGTTCGAAGCCAACGGGTGCAGATTTATCTAAACCCGACCTATTGTTATTCCTAAGCTGCAGATAGTTCTTAATAAATCAGACTGGTTATTTTCAAAAAATAAAATTATTGTCACGAGGGTAATTGAGTAACTTTATACATTACAAGAGTTAAAATCCTATTATCTATTGTTCCTGGCATATCACAATGTTTAGGGTTTTTCGTTAGAATTTTGTAATTGCAAACCTAAATGTTTTGGCTATGATCAGGCTCAAATTCATATAATTTAGCTTCTAAATTAAGTTCAGATTAAAATCAAAATTTCAACCATAAATGAATTAGATAATTATAGTCGAAACTAGATAATTTCTTTACATTAACGCTTGCGAATATGATTCCAATAATTAATAATCTAGAGAGTTCGGTTTGATTCCTTACCAGTCCGATCCGGTTCTGAAACTATTCTCACTCCTAAAAACAAGTTTCTTACAACTACATTTATTTTAGAATAGTAAAAATATATTTTGTACTAATTTTCTAAATTAATGGTTGTGTTGGGCTGGGCCATCACACCATTGGTTCGTTGCTTAGCTTATTATACGTGTAGCTTATGACACAAGGAATGGCCTCAGTCACTCGCTCACACCAAGCCCAGTCCAATGTATTTGGTATTTACAAATCTACCCCCGATTACCTTACAGCTAAATTTGTCCGGGTCGGTTTGTGAAAAATAAATTTACTGCTCGAACGAACGAACATATTTAGTTAAAGCTCGAAATTTTTTTTGTCGGGCTCAAACTCGACCCAGTTTAATTTATTTAATCTTAAATATAAATACTTATTAAACTGTATATTAATGTGAAAAAAATAGTTTAATTCATCTGAATTCACTATAAATATATATATTTAAAAATAACCAAAAATAATATGACAAATAATTAAATATAAAATGAATTAGTTTGCGTGTTTATGAAGTCTTGAAATATTAAGTTCAAGTCGACTTGTTTTTGAACTCGAACTCGACTACAGTATATGTCAACTTAATATTTAACGAATTAATCTCGAACGATTCGTTAAAAAACTTAAATTAGTTATATTCATATATATTTTTTTCAAAACCTAACTTCTAAATATATGCACACCCCAAATGCCCCCATGCATGTTTATTATATTTAAGTATAAGCCTTTTAAATTTGCACATGACAATCATGTATCATACACACACACATTCCTCAAACTAAGAAACCATTGAAAGATTTGAATTAATTTCCCTACCAATAATTTACATGTGAACGTGACATTATTTGATTTGATGTGATGTGACGTGGGCTCTTCACCGAAACGTGGATCTCAATCCATCCTGTTTTATTTCCCATCTCTCTCTCTCTCTCACAGTGGATCACAATTGAGAGGTCACTGTTTATCCATTTTATCTTTTGCCTTCAATTTTCAGAAACATCGTTGTCCGAGTCAACAATCCACATGGCCTCTTTTGTCACTTTGTTGTTATTGGGCCTTGGCCTATTGGATCCATCTCTTTCTCTGTGGCCCATTTCATTATTCAGGTGCAACCAAGATTCCCGTGGATATGGCTGGTCCACTTTAACCAGACTTACCATTTTATTGATTTCATCCAGACTAGCCGTTGAGTTGAGTTTCCCCAAAATGAGGCTGACTTGCATTTTGGCGATGACAAAAAGACGGGTTCTGTGATATTCGTTTTCTATTTGGTTTGAACATTTGGTTTGAACAAAAATGTTGGGTTCTTGTCAATTTTAAGATATTTTGTCTTTTTATGATGATGATTGATGACAGTATGACGAGTTCGGGCTACCATAACTAAGACTCGAATTCTGGTCCGGAGACGAATGAGCGAATAAGTCCTTAACCACTGAAACACACTCAGTTGATAATCTTTTCATATTGATAAATATTATTTTACTGATTAATTAATAATTGTGAATTAACTTAATATTTGAATCTTCAACCTTCAAACAATCAAACATGATTGTGGAGAGAGCAAAAAGTGATTTAAATCAAAATGGCAATTAATAAATAAAAATGGCAAGAACTAGTGGCTTTAATACAATGTAAAACTGTGGATGAATATATTATTGAATAATGATTCAAGAATTGGAACACACGATTTTACACTTAGGACTCATGGTCTATAACACTTCACTTACATAATGTAATCGATGATTATTATTGTTGATTGATTACAATTACATTAATATCTTCATCTATTAGATAAGTAACTAAAATAAGAAATTAAAATAATATAAATATAACTAATAAGAGTAAACTATAATTGAAATATTATTAATAAATAAGAAATAAACAACAAAATACAAATATGTCTATTTACTCTAACACTAAATTCTGTAATATTTATTACAAAGTTGAAATGACATTGATGAATTGGTGGTTGCATAGTATCATAAAAATGGTATAAAGTGAAAAGGAAAGTAGAAATGAGAGGGAGGCTTCACTTTCTTTCACCCACATCTTTACTTTGTGAACCAACTGAATTAAGTTGTGCTCAGTGTCCTTTCCTTAGAAACAGAGACACAATACCTTTTTTGCTCTTTTCTTTTTTATACTATTTCATCACAATTGCCTATAAATGATACTAAACATATTTATGAGCTCTCTCTATCCTTCGGGGCCAATGACAATGCACATGCACTTGCTTTGGCCTCACTAGTTTCCTTAAGTTTGTAAAGTTGTGTGGACATAAGTCACCTTCAAAATTACATAATTATAATTTGAAAGGCTGAAAATTCAAGTTAATAAACAAATGTTATAAGTATGATTTAGGTAAAAACTTAAGCTGAAAGGTAGAGTTTCAAACAATAATTTAAATTTGTACAAAAGATTGAAAGACATATAGAAATAGACAAGCAGAGGTATATGGACGACCCCGATCCATAGACCTTAAGCTCAAAATAGATGGCATATGAATGTCACGTCCAAAACAGACCAGTCGATCTCATGTTCTTATGTGTAAAGTCACGTGTCATCAATCAAGGTTTATACCGCCCAATACCCCATCAATTTTGGTCTTAACTTTGTAGACCCATTTGCAACCGACTACATATTTCCCTCATGATGAAGGAACAAGTTCTCAAGTATGGGTTTTCTCAAGAGTATCCGATTCCTAAATCATTACTTGTTGCTACAGAGGAATAGTGAGCCTCGCAATATGTACGAGGCTCGAAAATAGAGGGAATTGCAAAAGCAGCTCGGGAAAGATTGGGTAGAGTTACCTGATAGTATTGGAGATAGGTTGGGGTTTGGGTTGACGTTGAGCACATGATCCACAAACAGGACAATATACATGCGATGAGCTGGGACAGGAGGAGTTGAATCACCTTATGGGTTAGCTCAGGAGAAGATCCCTCAATATCATCTGGGGAGAGATTAATATCAAGGTTCAAGAATAATGGACTTGACGGTGACACGTGGAAAGAAAACATGGACGATAACATCTCGTGTTCCCAACAAGTGGCATGTCAAGATATGCTAAGACGTTTGGAAATAAGATCCTAACACCTCCACCCTTTATGTTTGATCATATACCCAATGAAGCAATAAAGACGAGAATGTGGCTCAACCTTGATACTTCGTGTGGCTGCAAAAGAACAAAACACATCCACCCAAAGACACGAATGAGGTCATAGATAGGAGTAGGGGTGTTCACGGTTTGAAAACCGAACCGAAAAAGCCATAACCGAACAGACTAATGGATGGTCGGTCGGTTTGGTTATAACCGACCGGTTAACCGGTTTGGTCGGTTTTCCACAGTAAGAAAAAAAATCACCAAATACCAGATGATCAAAACCCCAAAATTGCATAGAAAGAGAAAGAAGAACCACGTCGTGCATCACATCACAAACCTAAATCCAAAAATTCTTTATTTTGTCACCAGATTGGCGATTCCAGCAATGTCTCACGACGAGCGCACAGGGGCCGAGATCGTGTACGACGTTGAGGAGTGCTAGCGCCACTCCTTCGATCTATGAAAATGGTTATATATGAATCAACGAAGACTCTAAAGTCTTAAGGATTCTATGATAATACGACAACTGAGCAGTGTTATATGACTGAATCTATATCGCATGCTTAGATCAAGTCGTCCAATATCATTTCTCTAAATGATATGTATGATTTGACTTGGTAACACTTTACCTATGATCAGTAGAGCGTGATCATCAGTCAACCTCATACCGGTCGCTTTATAAAGAATTTTGACCATGGACATGTTAAGTATAATTTCTAGCAATGTTTAAGGGTTCTACTATCAGAGACTCCCCTCTGATAATCTTAGACGAAATTAATGATTAACTTATTATCGCAACACCATGATAATAAAAGTGATGTTTTATTGCTAATAAATGATGTACTGTTTAATGTATAAAATGTGATTGATCTAGGGCATATTTCCTACACGATGGAGGTTGAGTTGATTTCAGCAATCAACTGTCTTGATTTATGAGAAGCAAAGTGATCGGTTGATGGGTGCAAGATCATATTTGAAAGAAAGTTTGCAATGTGGTTTCACCTAAAAGAATGCAGAGCATGTGCATAACCAAATTTTACTGAGCGGAACAAATTTGCTATGATAACATACTAGAATATGTGAGCGAGTATTGTATTTGATAAATATTTGATTACATGTACACGATATACATAGGTAGTTAGACAAGTAGGGTTAGGATTTGGTGAAGAACCCTAAAGCCCATTAGAATCATAAAATAATTTATCTAATTTTTAAGCCATAACAAGACTAGTTTGACAAATGAACAAAAAAAAAACATTTTTACCCTTCTAAATAATTTTCACTGCACCAGAATGCTACATCAACGGTCTACCTTAGAAAGGAACTTCGTTGTTATCATGTTACTGACGGCGTGCCACTTTGGTGCATCTCTTCTACGAGAATAACGGTAGCGTGCCTTTCTAGTATACTTATATTGTTAAGTTAACGGGGGCCGATCTCAAGTGGCATGTCACTAAATTTTTTTAGGGAAAATTGCAAAAACTCTTCATATAATTATGTTTTTTTGCACAAACTCTCCCTTCACTGTATTTTTACAAAAACTCCCCTTCACTCATGTTAATTTTTGCAAAAAAACTCTCCCTTGCTCATGTTTATTTTTGCTTTGTTTATGCAAATCCGTGAAAATTAAAGAAAGTGTCACTTAACTGTTAATTCAAACATACTTAGGGGTTGACACTTTGGCAACGGAATCGGAGACCGAATCCGAACCGAACTGGAACCGGGACCAGAGAATCGAGAACCGCATGTAACAGTTTCGGTTCTTGTTCTTAAAATGGTGAACCAGGGAGTCCGGTCAGATCTGATTTTTGATATGT
>JAYMTP010005384.1:0-13439 GCA_036897365.1 Geranium brycei
GAGCGCGTCGATCTCGCTCGCCGCCGCCGCCGTCGGCGCGTAGTAGTACTCGCCGGAGATCGAGCTCTCGCCGAAGCTGCTCCCGCTGGACTGCCTCTGGAGCCCGATCGTCCCGATCCGGTTCGGCCGGTGGTGATCGCTGCTCGGCTCCCACTCGAATCCTCTCTCCGGCTTCGCCTTCTTCGACTCGCCGGAGAGCGTCGCTCCGGCGAACTGGTCGTCGGGGAATTGGTTGAGGAGAGTGTAGTTTGATCTTCTACCGGGCATTTCCATGGAGATTGATCGATTGAGAGGTGAAGCGATCGATCGATCGATCACAAAACCCTAAAACCCCAAAGCACCGCCATGGACGATGAGCTCTCTCTCTCTCTCTCGCTCTGGAGATTTTGATTTTGATTTTGACTTTCTCGCAGTAGAGAGGACTCGAGCCTGTCGGAAAGGGAGAGGTTGTGAGGTACGGTTTTTGCTCGGTGGCGTAATCGTAATATTCTCGGAATTTTTTTTTGTGTAGTGTAATGATGTTGAGTAATGACTACTTTTTCGGTTTATGAACCGTCTGCGTTATTTCGTTACGGAAATTGGTCATTTTTTTGCCAATTCGGGTTTGGGCCGGCCAATTGAGCTCGGTTCGGGGGTATTGTAGTCTTTTTCTCTTCTTTTTTTTCCTCAGGAAAACAACTTCATTAAGCGAGATCAACAAAAATTACGTAACATAACCAAGATGGGACATTCCCCCTCATCAAAAGTACACCCAAACCCTAACAGCATAGTCTTCACAAGCGAATGAGTCACTTTGTTCCTTGAGTGTTTCACAAACACCACTGACAACTGAGGCGAACCTCACAACAACTTACGAATCTCCATAATCAAACAACCATGAGGAGAAAATAAATGATTGACCCCGTTAACAGCGTAGACCACGGCCAAATACTCAGACTCGATAAGGACACGAAAGGAGAAGGAAGAGCTGGCCCACCTCACCGCCAACAGCGGACCCCACGCCTCGACCCACTCCGGACAAACAAGCCCCGCCCTCGACAGACCCCGACCTCCGACCACAACTTAATAGAAAATGATTATTATTTAGTTATTTTGACAAAAATATTTAGTCCATTTCATTTTTATGGTTAACTTTATTACTCAAACAAGATTAGCTAAGTGCCGAGCAGAACAACGACAATATTTGATAGGACAATACCTCCACTTGAACCCCTAAAATTAAGAAACTAACAATAAACTTAGCTAACATCGTATTCAAGCATGATTTAGTAACAAACATGAAAAGGCTAATATTTTTATGATTTTGTTTGGGAACAAAGGCACATATGTAAGAAATTAAATACAAAATTTTATTTTGTAAAATATATTCAAAACTGATTGTCAATCAAAACGGTAAAAATTTCAAACAAAAAATGTCATGGTGTTACTACATTTTGGTTATGATACCCATGTACATCATACGCATACCATTATAGTTTGATTGTATTGTATAAATTACATACTAATTTGATTAATTTTTAATTAAGTTATAGATGGTTATTGATTAATTTCGTTGTATACATCGTCCGCAAGCACTAAATGTTTTTCAAAACATTTTCCAAAAAAGTTAATATTCAATTGCTAAAACTTTATTGAAGTCTTCAACCGGACTGTCGATCATTTCCTATCTGCATTATATTATACTAAGAAATAAAATCATGTATGAAGTCTCGTATTAATAAGAAGGTATGATAGATTCATGATTTTAAATAATTAATATCCTGTTAACTTGAGTTCGTAGGTAAATCAACTGTTACCTAATACAAAATTAAATTCACGATAATATTAAAATTTATGCGTTATTATTATATTAAAATAACATATCATTTAAGATTCTATAGAATCAAATGGTCACTCCCTTCCTCGAGATCTAAAAATCATTTCGGACGGAGCCAATGATGTTGCAAAAGATTGGGTCAATTTGGGGCTGGTTCTGAGGCGACGGAGGTGGTCTTTGCTTGGGTGTTCGGGTCAGACGTCGGTGCGGGAATAAGGATATCTTGCTGATTGAAGCTGTGGCTTTGAGGGAGAGCTTGTGTTGGGCGGTTGAGGCCGGGTCGGAGAGGGTGATTTTTTAATCAGATAATCTTTCTTTGGTGGTTGGGGTAGGCGAAGATTGTTCTTGGCGATCCTCCGCGAGTTTGATTTTGAGAGATTCTCGTAACATTTTATCTTTTTATTGTAATTATGTTATATCTTTTGTGAGACGGTCAAGCAACGAAGTTACACATGTAGCAGTCAAGATTGCTTTTTCGAGCTCTGATCGTGAGTTCGTGGCTGGGTCTTTTTCCGTGTCGCTTACTCATGTACAGCATCGTGATTTGGCTATTTAATAAAATGCTGGGTCTTTTATTAAAAAAATGGAAAATCAAGTTCATAGAATTTAGGCGGTAACAATTATCAATTTAGAGACATTTACGAGGCCGAAGATATCTCCAACTAAAATTGAACCATATATACTTTGGGCCTTAAAGCTAAAGCCCAATAGATTCAAATATGAGCCCAATGGGCTTTTTACCGTAGATATTTCTTAACCCAAGCCCAATTTTATATACAATACATGAAACACCCATAAACTAGATTTCATTTGTTGATAACTTTTTGCTTGCTTTCATAGTTTCATTCACATGTAGAAGATATAAAGGGACGGAAACTCAAATTTACGTGATATATTGAAAAGTAGTAAACTGAGGAATTAAATACACAATTGAAATAAAAATAATAAACGACACACCAAAATTTATTTGGCTGATCAATATACGATTACAAGTCAGTCTCACTAATTCATATTCAAGACATATCTTATCTAATGCTAAAGTTAGGCATAGTTATACATACACTAAGTAATTCAAAAATTACATTGTCACAATTCAATTAAACAAATAATTGAATTTTCTCGTCCCTGAAGGGACACAGTAACGGTTTGAGCCTTACGTTATTAATGAAGAGATCTGGGTTGTAATTCAAAAAAAAATTGAATTTTCTCTAATATTTGTCAATTTTACTTTCTCATTTACCGAATAAATGTTCAACCAACTAAATAATTATTTTTTTCTCATTAAAAATAGGGAAAATTTCACATGACCTCTCTTAACTTTAAAATCAACTTATAAAGTTTCTTACGTTTGAAAAAATTTCTCTTTACCCTTTTCAGTTTATTTTTTAAAAAATTATGTTAACTTTTTGCAAAATGACGAAAATATCATTATATTAAAAAATTTTATTTATTCAAAATACCATTGCGTAATTCAAAATCATTTTTTTTATTTATTTTAATTTTTTATTGCAAGAGTATTTTCATCATTTTACAAAAAAGTTAACGAAAAATAGTAAATTGAAATTTTTTCAAACTTAAGGGACTACACAAGTTGATTTTAAAGTTAAAGAGTTAAGTAAAACTCAGATATAATTAAGAGGAGTCATGTGAAATTTTCCCTTAAAAATATAAAATATACTAAACAATTTTAATGTATACATGGTACAAGGCAAGGAAGGGATAAGTCACCCTATACCCACCCGGCCCTACAAAAATATGTTACTGGTTAGTCTTCGAGATGTCCTATTTCAATTAGGATGGGGACATTGAATCCTCCATCAAATTCAGTCATTTTTATCACACCTAACAAGAGTTGAATACATACAATTAAGTGTGTAAATGAGCCAAATCAAGCTTCAATTTGACAAAGCACGGCTTCACTCATGAAAATACTATTTGACTCGACCTTACGCAGCTATGCTCAAACTCAGCTCACAATAAAAAAGACAAGTTCAATCTCAATTTACTAAATTTTCAATATAAATGTATATGTACATACTTCATTAATTACTAAATGCGTCAACTCAATAACAACTTAACTCGTGTAATTTTAATATAAAGTCAACAAACTACTTTGCGATCTTTAGGAGATTAGACTCGAGCTCTCGACTCATTTATTAAACGAATCCAACATTAAATTTGAATTAGCCTCAAACCAATCACGGCTAGTTTACACCCTGACATGAAATAACATTGAGTAATTTTTTAAAATGATAGGGGAAGAGACAAATATGCCCCTACTACTAACCAGGCAGAATCTTTTACAGGTGGACAATTAATCAAACAAAACCTAATATAATTATTTATCAAAAGGGACCGTACAAAGCAAGTACATATAAAAAAACAAAAAACCCTGATCTCTCTGTTTGGCTCGTCTCGTTCGTTCGGTTGCTAGACTAAGGGTATGTGTTTCTTTTGTTTTTACTAAAATTTTGGTAGCTTTCAGAGAGAATTAAGTGACATTGATGATGAAAGCTACTACCAAAATTGTGCATATCGATTCTATAGTATATGCTTTGTTTTCATAGAGAAAAGGTAAATTTAAGTCAATTTTTATGACCGAGTTTTAGAGGTGTCGACCTAATTCGGATCAGTGACTCTTTTTTCAGGTCAAGCCTCCATTAAAAAAAATCGTTTTTCTACAAATATTAGTTTACACTAGAACTCAGTTTTACTCAAACTACGACTAATTATAATTAGATGTGTCTTGGTTAATTACCCAAACTAATTAGGTTTCTTCTCTTATCAGCCAGGGTGTTCTATATTCAGGTTTCAGAGAAAGTGGAGAAGAAGAGGATCTATTTTTCTCCATAATGGAGGGAGAAATTTCACAGTTGCAGTGTTCATGGCCTCCCTCAACCCCTTTTAAGGGCGTTAACGAAGAAACACGAGAAAAGCAAGTAGATTGGTTCGTACCTGGTTTTGGTTTAGGGAGGGAAGGTGAAGTTAGCAGAGACAGAGACTTGTCGAGTTTCGATTTTGCTGCAAAAGGGAAGGAGAAAGTTGTTAATGTTGGTGATGACACTACCATTAATGGAATAGGCACTGGTTCTGAACTATTCGGAGTTATGGGGAGCTTTACTTTTACTGATCTCTTGGGTCTTTCTGGTGGCATTGGAGGACAGTCTCGCTTCTCTGTTCCGGATTGCTCCACGAACGTGTTGCTTGCAACCCAAGGTATTGGTCTTGATCAATTCTTCAGTTTTGACGGTAACTGCTCGATAGAAAATAGTAACATTCAGTATTGATGTGAATGCTAATGTTAGGGGTGTAAGGTGAAGTGTTAAGAGTCTCACATTGAAAAAATGTGGATTTTAGATAGGTCTACAGTTCAAGGGCCAACTGGTGATTTAGCGATACACGTGCATGGTTTCATTTTCATACAATGTGGACTCTCTCATCTAATATGCCCTTCTATTTTATTTATGTACGCCAACTATGTTGTCAATCCACGTTTACAAATGAACCGTAACTATGTAACCCTATTCTTAATAGATTGATTCTGAAGTAGCATATCCAAATTATAAATGGCAAATACTGTCCAAGTAATAAATGCCCAAGTTTTAGAGTCTCACTTCCAAAAGTCTAACCTCCTAGTCTACTCTAATGCTCTTATGCTCTATGAAAATAGCACATAAAATGTAAATAACCAGTTGTGTTTAGTTCCTCCTCAGTAAGGCTTAACTTGAGTTCAAAATATTTCCAAGTGCATAACCAATAATATGCAATGAACTGTCCTGGTTAATTAATTGATGTTTCAAATAAAGATAAAGAGATCATTACTCTAGAAATTATGAAGTCGTAGATTTGAGGTCACCTATCAACTCTTCTGTCTGAATCCCAATTCACACTCCACAAGTTTTGGGTCCCTATCATCGTGTCACTGCATCAAATATAAGAAATCGCCATTACTTTCAGTTTAATAGACGCTAGTGAGTAAAAGGATTTGAATGAGAAAGAGAGAGAAATTAAATGGCCTTAATATATAGTCTTCTTGAAGGTGTTATGTATGATTATGTATCTTTCACTTTTAATTCCTGTATAATCTGAGTCTTTAACAATGAATATCTGCAGATCATCTCAATTTTGTGCCTGATACCTCCCATCCCATGCCCAAGACACCGGTTAAAGCTGGGAGAGCGGAAAATACCCAGGTTCCTGAAGGACGAGAGTTGCTTGTAAGTGAAAATGAAGAAAGAATTGATCCTACCTCACAACCTGTTACTGATTCAACAGGAGACAAAATGATTAACCTGAACAAAACACCACAGAAGAAACCTATTAGGAGGAGAAAACACAGACCCAAGATAGTCACAGAAGGCAAGAAAAAGCCAAAGCAAAATTTAAAACCAGTAACAGTTAAGAGGAAGTATGTGCGGAGAAAGGGTGTGAATCAGTCAACTTCAACAAACCCTTCAACAGAAATAGTAAATGGTGATTTGGCCAGTAATTCGTGCAGACAGGCCTTGGATTATACCTTAGAAGATAATAACATGCTGAAAAGCAAAACTCGGTCGGGTGCAATAAGTCTGAATGATTCAAACCGCGGTGCCAATGATGCTGCAACTGAAGCACGAGCGAGAGGGTCAAAGAGGAAGCATTCGCCTGTGATGGAGCAAGCAAGCAGCGCGAATAGAACTGAGGTTGACCAAGGCTCTGGGCATTGGGTGGACTTTCCAAATACTTTCAAGAGAAAAAGATCCATAAAAAAACCAAAGCTTGTCTCATCGTCTCATCTGCATGAAACGAAGAGTGACGCAAAGCAACCAAGAAAATCAGGAAGGCAAGGTCTCGTGGGTAAACAACGAACGAAACTGTACCTCATGCCCTCGACGCAGCCAGAGAGGTTGGTTAAAAGGGCATCACTGAACAAATATACAATATGTGAAGTGCAGAATATTTTCCCTGACAAAGAAGGACTACTGAAACACATTGTTTCAACTATGGGGCCAGCAGTGCCAAAAAAGAGGAGAGGTAAGAGAAACATATTTATTAGTGTAATCATGACGTGACTGCCCATAAGTACCAAGAGTTCCCCACCTAAACATCTCAAACCTTTTTGTCATATGATCATGAATTTGTGCTAGAGCATTCTCAGTGTTATGAGTCTGCATGGTAAATATGTGGATTGTATCATTGCTTGAAAGTGTCTTGAGTTTTTGAATGAATTGTTGAATCAACTGACTTTCGAACTTACTTTATATGCAGTATTTCATGCACGTGTGGTGGATGCTGATGCAATTGCTGTAGATGTGCATGATGTGAATGCGGGCGTTGAGGCAGATGTTGATGCAGTTGTTGTACACGCTGATGTAATTGATGTGAATGTGCCTGCAATTGTTACGGATACGGGTGCTGATGCAGCTGTTGTGGATGCAAATGTTGATGCAATTGTTATGGATGTGCCTGCAGTTGTTGTGGCTGCGGGTGCTGATGCAACTGTTGTGGCTGCGGGTGCTGATGCAACTGTTGTGGCTGCAGATGCTGATGCAAGTGTTGTAGATGCAGGTGATGATGCAACTGTTGTGGATGCGCCTGCAATAGTTGTAGACGCGGGTGTGGATGCGGGTGCTGATGCAATTCATGAGGATGTGCCTGCAATTGTTGTAGATGCATATGTTGATGCAGCTGTTGTGGATGTGGATGCAATTGTCGTGGATGCGGCTGACGATGCAGCTGTTGTGGATGCGACCGCTGATGCAATTGATTTGAATGTGGTTGCTGCAGATATAGATGCTGATGCAACTGGTGTGCATGGAACTGCTGATGCAATTGATTTGAACGTGGCTGCTGCAGATATAGATGCTGATGCAACTGGTGTGCATGTGACTGCTGATGCAACTATCGTGGATACAACTGTTATGGATGTTCCTGTCTTGCATACCGACGCTGATGCAGCTGCTAAGAAATCGAGGTGGCGAGGTTTCATTAAAGAAATCACTGCGCAGTTGAAACAGTTAGACATCAACAGAGAAAGTGATAGTGCCATGCACCAAGAGAGGAATGCGCTTGTCCTCTATAGAAATGATGGTACTATAGTACCATACAATCCCATCAAAACCAAACCTCCACGGGCCAGAGTTGACCTTGACGAAGAGACAAATAATATGTTTCTCCTCCTGCTGAAGAATATAAACCATGAAGGCGTCGACGGATCTGATGAAGAGAAACAAAGATGGTGGGAAGAAGAACGTAGAGTCTTCTGCGGCCGTGCAGATTCATTTGTAGCACGCATGCACCTCATACAAGGTACCAGTCAAGTTCCCATAATCTGCCTTATCCTCAAAATTCCAAAAATGCTTAAATATACTTATTTCGCGTTTACTTTCCATAGGGGATAGGCGGTTCTCTCAGTGGAAGGGATCAGTTGTGGACTCAGTCGTCGGAGTTTTTCTTACCCAGAATGTCTCCGACCATCTTTCCAGGTAAAGCCTATAGTTTCCACTTTCCTAGAATAGTTAGCACAGAGCTTGATGACAAAAAGGCGGTGAAATCCATAACCTTATCTCTTCATTTTCTTGCAGTTCTGCTTACTTGTCACTAGCTGCCCGTTTCCCTCTCAAATCAAATAGCGATCAAAAACCAGTTCACGAAGAGGAGGCAGTTGAAGTATGCAATCTAGAACTAGACTCGGAACAGACTACAGAATTGAGGAACATGCCATATCAGCATGTTTCTGGCCAGAGCTCCATGACATTCCAAGACAATGATCATAACGCAGATAAAGTAGTTGCCGAGGGAAATTCATCTCCTGGAATCAAGACTGCTGATGTCAGTTTATCAGAAATAATAAATTGCTGTTCGCTGAATTTTCCTGAAACCTATGTACAGACTTACAATATAGCACCAGACGGGATGATATCATCCCAGGAGTCTGTAACTTCATATCAGAAAATTTGTGAGTGTCCCGTTGCGGGAAATGATGAAAAGCTCGTAAACAGGCTCCAATCGAACGGTTTGAATGATCCCACCTCTCTGATGGATATTCTTACAATGGCAGGATCCACCATGCTATGTCAAGATTCGAGTCGTAAGTGTGAGAACTTTAATGATGCACGCATCTCGGACGATCAAAGCAAATTAACAGAAATATCAACAAGCAATCATCAAGGAGAAGAAAACAATAAGGGGCAACAAACTATGAATTTGCCGAATCTTTCAGTAGAAATGGGTATTGTAGAAAGCACAATCAGTGAGGAGCAGAAAAATGATGAAGAGAAAGCGGCGAAGGACAGGGCGCTCAAGGAAAAGAATTCTATGAAGCAGAAGAGTAAGAGGGTTGGGCGGGAGATAAGCGATGATTTTAATTGGGACACTCTACGGCGAGAGGTTGAAGCAAATGGAAAGAAAGAAAGACAGATGAACACGATGGATTCACTGGACTGGGAAGCAGTAAGACGTGCAGATGTTAATGAGATAGCAGAAACCATTAAAGATCGTGGAATGCATAACCAGCTTGCTGCACGAATCAAGGTAAAGCATTTTAGGGAAAAATGGATGAGAGTAACAGAATACATACCACTGATGTTGATTTCGTATTCTCCACAGGCTTTTCTCAATCGAGTGGTTGATGATCATGGAAGCATTGATCTTGAATGGGTGAGAGAGATAGAACCTGATAAAGCAAAGTAAGGCAACAAAAATTATTTGAATTCCTCAAAATATTGAAAGAATAAACTCAACTATGCACTTACTATTGCAGAGAGTATCTGCTGAGTGTAAACGGGTTGGGGCTGAAAAGCGTGGAGTGTATACGACTCTTGGCCCTTCAACATCTTGCTTTTCCAGTAAGTACAAACTTAAAAAGTATGCATTACCAAAATGTATGGTGTATGTATAGATGTTTACATTTATGTCTTTGATAGGTTGATACAAATGTTGGACGTATAGCTGTGAGACTAGGCTGGGTTCCCCTTCAGCCATTGCCTGAGTCGCTTCAGTTGCATCTTCTTGAACTGTAAGTATTATGAGCCAACAACTCATTGTTGCAAAAGATAAGCACATATATTGGAGTCCTTATGTTGCTATCCCTGCACAGGTACCCAGTTATGGATTCCATTCAGAAATATCTTTGGCCGCGATTGTGCAAGCTTTCACAAAAAGAACTGTAAGACAAACTATATTTACAGAATTACAAGATAATTGCATGTAGTTCATCAACATAATAGCAAGAATAGCAACACAAATTATCTTTACATTGTCATGTTTACTAACTCTAAGTAACTGCTAACAGGTATGAATTGCATTACCAGATGATAACATTTGGGAAGGTATTTGCTTCGTTTCAAATTTGAAGTAATTTTTCTCTTCAAAGATGAACTACTACTGGCCAGCTCTGAAATGGGTAACATACCTGATGATTTATGCAGGTTTTCTGCACAAAACGCAAACCAAATTGCAATGCATGTCCGATGAGAGGAGAATGCAGACACTTTGCCAGTGCATTTGCAAGGTTGCTAGTGATTTCCTTCCAACTCTAGAAATAACTACTCCATGATAATATGTGTAAAGCAAGTTTTGTAAAGTCTCTTTACTAATGAATAATGCTGAATGCAGTGCAAGGCTTGCCCTGCCAGCACCAGAGGAGAAGGGTATCATGTGCGTACGCGCCCCCGAAAGAACCGCTGACCCAGTAGCCGCTGTGCACATAAATGCACTTTTCCTACCTCCACCTCAAGCAACTCAGCAAGCGGAAGAAAACCTGCAAGAGGAAGCAGGCCTGAGAATGGCCCCAAAACATAGAGTCGATCCTTGTGAACCTATTATTGAATTACCTGAAGAACCGGCGAGTCCAGAGCCAGAAAGTACTCAATACCAAGAGAATGATATTGAAGATTACCAATACACTGATGATCCTGACGATATCCCAGAAATCAAGCTGAATGTTGAGGAGTTCACTCGTAACTTGCAATGTTACATGGAAAATAATATGGAACTCCAAGAAGGTGAGATGTCAAAGGCTTTGGTTGCTTTAACTCCGGGAGAAGCATCCATTCCAATGCCTAAGCTCAAGAATGTAAGTCGGCTGCGAACAGAGCATCAAGTGTAAGTAACCACCGTCTCATCTAATAATCAAGGGAAAATGGCAAAATGTGCTCTACAATACTATGACACTTTTGCAAGAGGGTGTTGTGCACTTTGTTAACGGCAAAAAGGTGATGCAAACTTTGCATTTTTGTGCAAAATGTGTACGTTTGTATAATAATGACGAAACTGCCCTTAAAATTAAGAATTATTTTTAAACAAATAATTAATTAAATAACTTTTTTGTTTTTATCTTCTAGGGAAAATTTATATAATCAAATTTTGCAATTTAGTTTTTATTTAAATTATTTTATAAAAATCTTAACTATTAATTTCAGGGTCAATTTCGTCATTACTGTAAAAATACACGTTTTGCACAAAAATGTTGAGTTAACAGCACATCTTTTTACATTAACAAAGTACACAACCCTCTCTTACTTAAGTGTAATAGTATATAGCACATTTTTTTCCATTTTCCCAGTAATCAAATATTCTACATGGCAGATATTCAAATTATGAGCTGAAAAGAAGGTTGGCGACTTGACGTGATATTTGAAACATAAACTATAGTTAAGGATATAAATACAAACTTACAACTCCATGTCATGATATTTCTAACTTTTGCAAATAAAGCACAGAATGATGCTGAAGACATTTATCTAATTATTTTCTCCATCATCATGCAGCTATGAACTGCCAGATTCACATCCTCTTCTAGGAGGGGTAAGTTACTCAGCCTATACTTAACAAACAAGGATATTTTCCCTTGCCTTTTCCATAATTCTTTAATCATTTCTTGACCTTGGTATACTGTAGATGGATGAGAGAGAGGCTGATGATCCATGTCCGTATCTTGTAGCCATATGGACACCAGGTAAGTGAACAATAACAGAAACCTCCCACGATGAGCTCATTTTGTCTATAACATGAATCTGTGGTTTTGAATACCTGTTTGATTATTGACACCAACAATTGCCATTCTCACAACAGGAGAAACAGCAAACTCCATCAAGCCACCAGAAGGAGGATGCAGTTACCAAGAGTCTGGCAAGCTATGTGATCAAAAGACATGTTTTGCATGCAGTAGTATTCTGGAAGCAAAATCTCAAATTATTCGAGGGACACTTTTGGTAAGGAATCATGAATATGATTGATGTGTGCAGTTCTTGAAGTATGAACACTGCACGCACACATGTTAAACATGTGATTAATTTCTGATTAATATTAACCACAATCACAAACAGATACCATGTCGAACAGCCACAAGAGGAAGATTTCCACTCAACGGCACCTACTTTCAAGTTAATGAGGTACATATGAAACATGAGTTGTTCATATAATTCCACAAACGGAACAGATTCTTTATTTCCTTTTGGACGGTAATAACAGGTTACAAAAATCATTGTTATTTACATGCAGGTATTCGCTGATCATGCTTCGAGTCTCAACCCAATTGACATTCCTAGGGAATGGCTATGGAATCTGCCTAGGAGAACTGTGTACTTTGCAACTTCAGTGACATCTATATTTAGAGGTAAACGTAAAATACATGAAAGAGGACAGACCTAACTACTCAGATCATCACTACTTTGTTTGTTACATGGCGTCTAAGTATACTTTTTTTACCAGGTTTGTTGACGGATGAAATTCAACACTGCTTCTGGAGAGGTATGTAAGGACGCCAATAGTATTTTTTCTTTTACTTCGTTGTGTTTCCAAGTTACCAACAATTATCTGGAAATAATGTGCAGGATATGTTTGTGTAAGAGGATTTGACCGGAAAACGCGGGCACCCCGTCCTCTAGTAGCAAGGCTACACTTCTCAGCCAGCAGGTTGGCGGCAAAGCAAAAAGATAAGACAGCTGATGGATAGATAATGACATCAAACCGAAAACCCAACAATAGCGGTTTGTGCTTGGGAAGAAGTGTAGAAGACAAAGAACTAATTCAATTGTAGGACCCTCTAACAAGTGTGCATGTAGTAAGGTTGTAAGGAGAATCATGGCTCAAATCAAAGCCATTCTTCAATAGTCAGAATATATATTACCATGAAATTATTGGCAATCTTTCATTGCTCAGGGTGCTTTACACTTAAAAGCATTATATTCTTTTTATTCTCTCCTAATTTTTTACCAAGGAAGACCTAAAAATGCATAACTCTTTCTGCAATTAAATTTAAAAAAATTATTGAGAAATACCTAAAATGCATGAGTTGCTAATTGCATGATCGCCTGCACAACCATGGGATTCTAGAAAATAAACCATGAAACAGATACTACAATTACATTCTAAAACGAACAAATCATATGCAAACTCCACTCAATTCACATCGATTCACCATTTTTGACCATGTATTTACATGGAAAAACGCTTAATCAGGTACGTAAATGTAGAGCACAAACAAGAAATTGCATAAAATAAGGGCAAAATATAGTATAATGTAAGATCATACCTCTGAGGACTTTGCTATGCCATTGAAATCCAGATACTGCAATCACATTCTAAAACTAACAAATCATATGCAAACTCCACTCAATTTACATCAATTCACCATTTTTGG
>JAYMTP010005385.1:0-13437 GCA_036897365.1 Geranium brycei
TGAGAACCATGGGATTGCATTGGACCAGATAATATACCTCCATGAACAGGTCCTTGGCCACGCGGATTTCTTAGAACACCATAATTGCCTCCTTGGTTGGGACGGAAACCCACATTTCCCCCATAATTAATATCCATACGCCCCGAACCTTTATTCCATCTGTCATCATCAACAATTCCACTCCCACGGCGATTAGGCCGAGACCCCATACCAGGCCTATCTACAATTCTTCCAGAAGTAGATATGTTTGCATTAGCACTAATGAAAACATCTGATGTATCAGACGTCATTTCAAAACCATCTGGAAGTTCTGTACATTGCTCTGCAAATTTCAGCAGCAAATCCCTGGAATACTTTTTGACCACATTACCGTCATTTTCATGGCTTACCAACCTTCCATAAACCTTTTCCCTGTTATCTGGAGTTTCCAGCTTTGGGGTAGAGATGTTTGCTGCATCTTCCCAATCATCTGGCTCCATTTTACTCTGCTCACCTTTGTCACTTGTAACATTATTGTCCTGAAGAGTTTCGGCAGCTACCTGCTTTGAATTACTGTTACCATCAGTACTTCCTGATGACAAGACAGTTTCTTTCTTTTCCTCAGGACCCTTATATGCCATATAAAGATCAGAAGTAGTTCCTGCTGCATCTGCTTTCTGAAGAATTTCTTTTCTTTTCTTCTTTCCTCTAGCGAATGTACTTTTTGTCTTGTGAAACTCTGCAATAGATTTATCCTTGGAACCTGATACTGGATGGGATCCCATTCCACCAATGTTCTCTGTGCCTCCACCTTCATTTTTCAAGGTTGCTGCAGAAATATCTGGAGATGGAAAATGACCAGATTGACATGATACTGTAACTCGTGCAGAGCATGGTCCATTACTACCAATATCATCACTTCTGATGGTAACTTCGCCTCCGTGAAAATTTGTCGGCAAAATAACATTGTTCACATCTGAAGAATCTGCAGCAGAGGAGTTCAGATTATGAATTGCCTTGCCAACATCTGTGTGAGGCATTGCATCTTGATCCGCTCCCCTCTGCACAGTTCCTGAGGTTATGACCTCACTTCTTGAAGTTTTTGCCTTCGATCCAACTTCTTGTTGTAAATGTTCATTAGGTTCTGGTCCTTCTGGATAAATACTTTCTGGCTCACAAGTTTCAGTATCTTCTTGGGGACCTTTGAGTGATCTTAGATCTCCTGGTTCTGGTCCTACAGAATCATGTTTCAGTTGTTTGTCAGCACCAGCAATTTTAAGATAGACACTGATGAACCTTCTCTAATACCAACTTTTGAGTTAGAAGCATTAGGAGAGGCAGCAGCAACACTTTAAAGAGATTGACCAGCTGATTTAACACACCTTACACTAGAGATAGATGGAGGGAAAGTTCTACCTTTTGAAGATTCAAAAACACTACTGTTTGAAGATAAACAGTGTTCTATAGCCTGAGAATTTAAGCTTGGTGTAGATGTAGACTGTCCACCAACCTGTAAAGATAAGTCCGTGCAAGCAAATCAGAACATATTAGCAAACTTAAAATATATTTATCTGACATGAATAGCATAGACAAACCTGAGTATGTGAATGGTTATATGATTTCTTTCCTGGCTTCCTCTGGTCATCTTTAATAGAGTTAGACATACTAAAAGCATCCCTTCTTCCACCTTCGGTATTAGATGGAAATAACTTGGATGTCAAAGATTGGCCACCAGAATTTGGTTGTTGCAAGGAGATTTCTGGACTAACCTCAATATTCTTCTGAGGATGAGAAGAGCTAGATTCCCCAGAAGGTCTTGACTGTGTAGGGAATTCAGCTTTCCCAGCAGATGTGGAGCATGACTCAACCTTTTCGCCAATAGAGCCACCAACTTGTTTAACTGTAACCTGTATTGGAGTTGAGGTGATTGGGACATGTTCCAAGTTCGGCGGCTCTGGTAAGCCATGCACTGGAGTCCCTGTCTTGTTAGCAGTCAAAGGATTCAAACTTGGTGGACTCATGAATGACACATTTTGTGGAACTTGACTGCCTGGATAGCTAAATCTTGGCAGCTGAGAATGGGGTGTAATCTGAGTGTTTGTTGTTGGATGAGAACTCGCAGATTCAAAGAACAGAGAACCATTGTACGAGTTGGGAAAATAGTTGATTGGGTGAGAAGTAGAAAAGGATGGAATAGGTTGTGACTGAGGAATGTTCGGATAAGACCTTGAACCTGATGGCCCACCATCTGTATATGCATCATTTCGTTTGTCAAGCCTCAACTCTTCATGTGTTTCTGGATGAGTAATCTTAACAGTAGTCTTACGCGGACCACTAAATTTTCCTCCCTGCTGTTGAGGGTATTGTGGGGACATACCCATTCCCAAGTTTCCTACACGAGGGCCCAACTGCGGACCCATTTGAGGCGTGAAACCCAGACCTGGCGCCTGATGGATGATTCCTTGACCCTGCATTGCATGGGGTCGGAGACCTGGAATGAATACCTGCTGCGGGGTAGCATTACCAATTGACAATGGCATAGGAATTGGCATTTGAAGTGAAGTAGGTGCCATGCCCTGAGACTGAATATGAGGGTTTGGACCACCATATTGCACCTGTGGTTGATGATATGGCATTTGCATAGAAATTCCAGACATGGAGTGAACATTAGGTTTCTGAGTCTGGCTTGAAGGGGGTCCAGCGGAGACTTGGATGTCCTTGGCCTTGGGCAATGATTGAGGCTCTCCAGCATTTGATTGTTCAGCAGCAACTGCTTCCTTCCGCGGTGCCTGCTGCTTAGGAATGGAAGGAACATGCAAGGGTGGTGCAGTTTTTAAAGTATCATTCTGGGCCTGGAGTTAAGAAAACAGGTCATTCTTTAGTTGACGAGTATAAGAAAAACGATTGCAGTAGGCCAATATCATCAAAAATGAGTGATGTAGGTAATAATACCATTTGCCCAAGGGGGTAACATTAACACCTAGGAAGCATGATTGGCACCCAACATGTGATGACACCAACACCCAACGCATTTTTAAATGATAAACTAAATGTACAAATACATGTATGTTCATTCTCAAAGAATTATGATGGAAAAATCAATGAAGTGAATTACTATTAAACATTAAAATGATGATTATCAAATTCTTATGGATATATAACAAAAGATAAGTAAATAACTTATCAGCTCAAATGAAAATGACAAAGTACCAAAAGAATATCGCTATCTTGATCGAAAACCAAACAATTACTTTGACGAATTAAGATCAATTTTCTCCACAACATTTACTGAAGCGTGATGGTTAACATGCAAGCCAGGATATGCCATGTTGATGTGTAGATGTATAAGACAATCCGACACCAACTTTGGCACCAGCAAGACCGTCCTAAAACTCAGCTAATTTTGTAGCCTATGAAAAGATAACCTCTTCTAAGTCCATATTAGAAGGGTGCATGGATTAGTCGAGGTAAAGTTAAGAGTATATTTAAAGGAAATGTAATAATTACAGGTTGGGTTTCATAACTACTAGTGACTAAGATGAAATCTTGATCCACTACTACAGCACAACTTGAATAACTCATCAAGAACAGAACCCTACATACCTGGTCACGTTTCTGCTCATCCAATTTTGGTGGAGCTGAGTTGGTCCGAGCTGGAATCTACATAAATAGGAAACATATACTCTGGTTGTCAGAGATAATTAATATAAACAAGATACAAGAGAATGCAACTCAAAAATATTTACCGGCATCCCATTCATAAAACCAGGACTAATGGATCCAAACTGGAAAGGGGGGAATGCCTTTGAAACATCTCCTGAGACTACACAATAAAAAATGCAATCAACAACATACCAATTGTTACAAACCTTCCCATACGGAAATCTAATCTAGTAACCCTTTATCCAGGTGATCAAAATGAAATCACCAATCTTATGTAGCTAATACTAAAAGCATACATTTAGTAGTGGTTGCTTGGGCAGGTGTGTCAGAACTCATGGAGGCAGGCTGAGAAGTTGGAGACTTCGGAACAGCTCGGCTGCTTCTCTGTCCAGGCTCTCCTTCAGGTTGCCTCGCAGCATTACTCGTAACCGGCACATTAGATGCTCCTATTATAGGAGAAACATAAGAGACAGCCAACAAATTTTTTAATAAAAAACAACACCGAACACCTTGTTAGAAGCCCAACCCACCTAAAAGCTCAAATTGATAGGTAGGTGGAGGCCCGAACTATTATTCAAGCCGGTTAGCGGATTCACATCTTTCAGATGTGGTATTCTAACACCCCTCCCACGTGCAAGACACGTGGATCCATGCACGACCTCTGATCCATGGGCCTTAAGCTCGAAACAAATGGCATGAAAGTCACTTCCAAATCCAATCAGGATACCGTCCAACCGGATACCATATTAGAAACCCAACCCACTTAAAGCTCAAGCAGATAGGTGGAGGCCCGTTTTTCAGATGTGGTACTCTAACACATCCATTAGAATAAAAATTCCACTAACTCAATTGTTTTTCTCCTCTGATCATCCCATCTCATTGATCAATAACACCTAATTTGAAGAGTAATTTCCTACATTGACGATACCTTGTTCTTGAGGCGGCACAAACCCACCATTCTGAGCACTTGTATTGCTGGAATCAGAGGAACCCACAACCCTCGATTGACCTCCTCCATGTGCATTACTATTCGTCTTCCTGAAACTACACACACAGAACCATCAAAAAACGCATAAACTGGCGCAATTTCGAAACAACACCCGAATCTACCTGCGGTTGGAAGCGGGTGGAGGAGCGGGGTGGGCGGCGGCGGCGCCTCTGGCGGAGGGCGAGGAGGTCCGGCGCTGATTGGATCGGTTAGGCTTGCGATAGTGGGCGTCGCTGCTCTTGTCGTGCCTGGATTGATTGAAGGACATATATACAAATGCTTGGTTCAGAAGAAGAAGATCGGAACTGTGGATTTGTCATGCAAGTGCAAGTGCAGCATTAGGGTTGGGACGAAGGACCTGAGAGAATGGAAGAGTGTAGAGAGAGAGAGGGGGTTTGTAATGGGTGGACATGAAAGAGAGGAGGAGGAGAAAGTGTAGGAGGTAAGTAACCAACTGAACCAAAATTTACTAGCTTCTTTAGGAGATCCAATTCGAGTAGCTCTCTTTTTAATAACCAAAATTGTTAGTTATTTATATCAATCACATATTATTATGATCTAAATAACTGTTTTATCATTAATCGTGATTACCTTACGGGGTGTTGCTTGCTGTCAACGTTTATGTCAGTCGTCAAAAAGAAAATAAAATGGATGTGAGTTGATGTATTAAATTGGAACTTATTCAAAACTTCAACATTGTTGTGAAAGTTACATGGAATTGGAGTTAACATTTCAATAAAAAAGAGAATTCTCCAACTCAAAACTTGAATGAAAAAGAATTAAAGTAAATAGGAAAACTTTCGGGTGTGTTTTTACATTGATCCACTTCTTTTTTGTAGGCAAGTTGTAAGACTCAATGTAAGAGTTAAAACTAGGGGCGTATACGAGACGAATCGAGCCTCATTTTGGTAGGGCTCGGCTCGTGAAAAAAATGTTCGGTTCAAAATAAAATAAACAAGATCGGCTCGATTCGGTTCGCTTAAATTTCAATACAAATATTCATTAAAAATTAAGTAAATAATAATTTATTTATTAAATAATGAACGAGCCAACTTAAGATTGGCTCGACTTAATTCGGCTCGTCTAATTATATTATAAATATTTAAAAATATATTAATGTAAATATGTAATTAATTAAATATTAAACGAGCCGGCTCGCAAGCCTATCGAGCCTTAAAAAGTTAGGCTCGAGCTCAACTCATTTACTAAACGAGCCCAATCTTGAGCCCGAATTTGGCTCGAGCTCAATTATAACGAGCCCAAACCGAATATTTAATGAACCGAGCTCAAGCGGCTCGTTTACAGCCCCAGTGAAAACCACATCTATCCTCAAGGAAACATGTCTTCATGAATCTAATAATAATGAATATGAACGTATCTAATGTGTCAACTAGCATGTAGTATGAGGTAGTTTTTGTTTACAAAAAAATTTAACATGTCTTGGATGTTGAAATATGCTTGAATTCTAGATTCAAGAACGGTAACATTGTCAAATTGATAATCTTCATGTCTTTCCTAGTCGGGGTTTGAGAAAAACAATTATTTACATGTGAACGTAGTCAAAACAATTATGTCACTTACATTACGTTATATTCCTGCACTTACTTTAACTTCAATTACGTGTGATTCGTTCTTGACCATTAAAGAACAGTAAGAAGATGGTGAAAAGGGAGTGAAACAGGACCCTACAGATCAGATTCGAAATAACAATGGAAGTTTAAATTCCATTCCACTTCCTTTCATCCAAAGACTAATCGTTACGGTTAGCTTATAAAAAAATAGTAGTCAAAAGATACTCTTCTAATTCAATTTGAATTGATTTTCAAAATTCTTGCTTATCAACCTTCATTACATAAGCTAACTTTGATAGAGATAGTCGCGTGAAGTAGAGGAGATACTCTTGTTCACATCTATAAATTGTACCATTCATAATCATGCTCACAAAATTAAATTACTCCATAAAGGGCATAGCAAACAAGACATTACTTAGTTTCTTGCAAACTTGAAAGGAGCATTTAGTCATAAATAAAATAGAGATGCTCATCAGTACAAAAGAGCAAACTGTCCAGACGTACCCAGATTACTTAAGACAAGGAGGTTCAAAAAGTCTAGTTGCATAAAAACTCATTTCTGATAAACTAACTCTCGGTTTGCTCCCTCAGTCTCCTGATGGTGCTCCTCACAGTCACGGCACTGGCAGTGCTGTAATGTAACAAAAATGAGCAATTGGGATCAGCAACAGAAAATAAAAGTAATTGGCCAACGACAGTGACGAGGATGAGATCTAAATAAAAGTTCTTACTTCAAGGTATAAGCTCCACCAGCTTTAACTTTGCCACAGTCCTTGCATCCCCAAATTCCAACAGCTTTCCTCTTCACCGCATACTACAATAATAATAATGTGATTCAGATAAGAAAAGCCGATTCAAAATAACACAAAATTTTCCAACTCATTCACTAAACCACGGGCAACATTAAATTCAATCACGAATAGATTTTTACCTTCCCACAGAACTCACAGAAATACTTGCTGTGCTGGCTGACTTCCATCTTCTTAATCTGCTTCCTCAAACTAGCACCATATCGGGTGCCTGAAATGGCATAGAGTAACCATTAGACACGTAAACATAGACTGAAATGGCATAAGTTAATCATTAATCATGTCAACACACAAATATAGACTGCAGAACCAATCAAGAATGAAGAGGGACATCAAAGAATTTTTGGTCAATATTTACTATCCATCCCCTATGGTAACACATAGCCAAAACATATCATGATATCACCATATATATTCTATTAAGAGACCAGGAAACATCAGTGCAACTAATGACAGCACAAGAATTAACATCAATGCACAAAACATCAGCATTCTATCAGAGCACTAATTGGTAACAAAATCAAATTCCATTCTTCAAAGATGGAATACAGATATTCAATTCTCATATAAACAACAACGTTCCAGGAAAGCCAGTTCTAGACGATCATAACAATAAAGAGGCTAAGCATATCAAGTTAAGGATGCTAACTAAACAATAATCCTACAATATTTGTGTTCAACATTCTTTCTGGAATATAAGTTCTAATAAACCGATAAATTTTCTGTGCTAACACTCTTAAAAGATGAACCATAACTTAAGATTTTGGACTCTTCTCACATACCAAGTTATGTTTTCTCACGCACATTTTCTTATCGAGAACAGAAATGCAAAGCAAAAATATGACTCAAGCCAACAGTAAAGGCACATACCATATTTCCCAACAATTCCAGCCTTCTTGGTTCTCTTGGTCTGCACAAAAATACATTAGTACATGAAAAGGAGAAAAGCTGAAAAATAGATTAAATAATAATTACAGTATAATCAACCTATAGCTAACACTCAAAAACCAAAATAATTATGTAGAAATTACATCAATTTAAAAATTTAATAACACTAATCCAAATATTTAGTCCTATAAAAAAACACTGCTTCACAGTGTAAACGATCAAAAACTTGTGAAGCAATGGTTTTGATCCACCATTCCTTCAGTGTATACAATCCAGGACTTGGTTTTCCAAAGAAAGTGAACCACAATATTTTTTTCCCACACAGATCAATTTTCAGACCTCAACACATAATCATTTACATTCACTTCAGCAAAATACTTCAATAATAAACTCGAAATAAGCAGAAATACCCAGCGTGCTGGATGAACTGCATATCCAAAATCTACCAGAGCATCTAGATTTCAAAAATTCAGGAAAAAAATCTAAAAATATCCAATCCAAAACCTCGAAGAGGCGTAAATAAATCGAACAATGGAGAGGAAAATTCAGAGAAAGTACCATTGTGAAGAATAAATGAGGTGACAGAGAAACGCAGAAACCCTAAGAATCGAAGTCGCAGAGTGAGCAGCTGAGGAAGATACTTATATATGCGGGTTAGAGAGCTCTTCAGATGTGACCTAAGACCCGCGGATTTCGGGTCGTGGAGCGACCCGTTACTATATACATTTTTCACTTTTATTCAAGTGCATCATAAAAATTAAAAATACACGACAGAATAACTGTTTTTATAAATGACCAATTTAGCATGGTATAAAATTTGTTCATTCTTAATAAAAATAATAATTTTACGGTCTCTAGTGATGTAAATCAGACGGTTTTTTATGTACCGTGCAATAAATTTAGCGTCATACAATGAGTTTGAGTAACTACAGTAATGTGTTAAGGAATCACGCGATCATATATGAAGTGTGTTTGTAATTTTGTGTGTCAACTAAGTTATACCTAATTTAATGACACACCTAAACACTATTATATAATCCATTTGTGTAACTATACTTGCATACATGCATTCAATTCATTCACAAATAAGAAATATAAAGTATTTATCGAGTTCGTAGATTTTGCTTAGAATAGCAAACTAGTGGGTTTGAGACATTTTTATTAATGTCACACTTAAACATCAAATCGAGAATATCAAGTTTTTATCAAATTTGAAATTATTTATCTTCCCTGTTCAATATATATATTTCATAAGCATACATATTGGATGAGTTTCAAAACTAAGGCACCAAGAGTATCCAGGAAATTGCTCACAGTACCAAATTCTCCCACGGCCACATTTATAATAAATTCATAATAATCCCGAATCTTTTATTGAAAAATCCTTCACAGTATAAAAATCGCCTCGAACAAAATAAAAAGAACTACATTGTCGAATGCTGAAGAGATTTAGAAGGATACAACATCAAGAACTCGATGAACCTCTACCCGACAACAGCCAACAGTTCACTTGATTTACAAAAGCAGTGTCTTCCATCTGCTCCGAAATCAACCTAATCATCAAAAAATGCATTAGCGCACACGAAATTGTTATAATAGTTTATTGTTACTGATAAGCTATGAAAAATATATCACCAAGAACACAAAAGGGCGTTTCTACTGTACTTGCATTTCTCAATCTACATTATATCCATGATAGTCAAGAACACGTTATTCTTAAAGTGAAGAGGGTTCATAATAACTTATGATATATTCCTATGTATTATTACCAGTGGAACTATTAAAATGACACATTTGGGAGTGGAGGTGACATTGCTACCAACTTGAATAGCTACCATTTGCTAAAAGATTTAATTACTTGACTAACAGGAGTAAGCTAAAAGCAATTCGGCTTACCTCATATGCGTTTACGTCCGAGAAAAGAACCTGAGAAAGCAGAAGCATAAAATTCTTTTAGCCAGAATCAAGCACAATGATCGTTTATAATTTGTAGAATGGCAAAACTAAGCATTAAAAATGTACTGTTCTTTGCGAGTCAACTATGAGTGACGGAGTTGGGCTAAAACACATTATCACAAAGATATCATAAAATTAGATACGTAATGATAATGACCATTTACCTTCTTTCCAACCTCAACTTCCTCAACATCGGCACCAATAGAGAGTATCTGACAAATAACAAAAAGGGTATTTTTTTCAGATAATGTCATCGCCGGACATAAAAACAAATAAACGTTAAGAAGAGTAATGATCTTCTTACCTCACCAATTAGGTATCTCTCAAATTTAACGGCCGATTTAGGTAGCAAAACTCCCCCAGCAGATTTCTACAGCAGGAATTGGGTAATTCAATCTGTTAACTTACTAAACATCTAATATACAAAGCACACATGTTTTTACATGATATTGATGGCGTTGATTAATGCTTGACATTCAAGAGAAACATAATTTGCAAAAGATGCATTTGCTGTTAACATGCATATAGCAACGACTGAATTTTTTTCCCCAATGTCTTTCACGGGTTGACCTACTTATACAACTATCAAGCTCAGGCAGATTGAATCAAAACTTAAAAACAAAAACCTAGAACCAAAAAGTTCAAGCTCCATATCACGTTTTGCATATGTGCTTAGCAGATAACAACCATTGTATAAAGCACATAAGAGATAAAACTCATTCCAATTGCTTTGAACACAACAATAAAAGTAGATACACAATTTCAAAACCAACAGTTATTCAATACACAAGTGAAACATTGGAACATTGGAACAATACACGAGCAGTTTTCCTGAAGACAGTCTAGTCAGAAATTAAATGTTTCAAACAACAAGATATTAAGGAGGACGAATAATTCTATAGTGGTTCACTATCTCCAGTTTCTATATGTATTGCTCATGTTCTGAATTGCACATTGAACCTAAAATTTGTACTAAAATTAAAATGCCCAATTCAGAATATGATATATATAGAGAAGCTGCTTAACGAGCATACCTCAGGAAGCTCCTCGAGACGAATTAGAACTCTATCAGCTTGTGGAACAACCTGCGACCCATTTCACCACAAATCACAAACCATAAACAACCAAACAACACATCATAATGCTAAAAGCATAGCAAACCAGTGAAGCCCATATGGAAAAAATAGATAGGCAAATCAAAAACCTTGACGGGTTCCCATTTCGAGGCCACTGCCTTTACTCTGAGGGAATTTCTGCGCAACCCTGTTCAAAAAAACCCAGAAAAAAGAAGTTATCAGTACAAATATGTGCATTGGTGAGCAAAAAAGAAAGCTTTTTTTTTTTTTGGCAGAATCGAAACGGACCAAGATGAAGGTGATGGGTCTGGGTGGAGAGAGAAGGGGCAGTGGCTTTGTGAACAAGAAATGGTTTTGGGATTGTAACGAAAGTGGAGGAGGCCATGGATAAGGTAGATGGATGCGCACAATCGAAAAAACAGGGGAGAAAGAAAATGTAGGGCGTGTTTGGCTTCCGAGAAAACGAGCCCGAAAGCTTAAACCCTTAAAGGGGGCGAGTATTTTCAAGTATACGTGGGTGTCATCCATTGGCTAACAACATTTTAAGAGCGATTCATTAACCATGTTTTGATTTTCAGGTTTTATTAAAATGAAAAAGAAGAAATTTTGATTTGTTGGTGTTTTTGTTTCACTTTGGAGTTCTTGTTCATTCCATTTTTTTTTAAATAATTATGCAATTTGCTTATTTTACCTCAAAGCTATTCACGTCTCATAAAAGGTTTGAACTCATTGGGATAGTAAAGTGTTTCCTAAAAAAATGTTTATCCCATTTAATATCTTTGGAGATTATTTTGCTTCAAATAATACAATTTTTATTTTGATTCAATTTAATATTTATATACAGTGACAATAATACTTCTACATGCAAACCAATTTTTACTATTATTATATCTTTGTTTTAAGAGGACGTGTCAAACTCTTTATTAAAAAGAATGTGAAGAATTTTAATACAACGTACTGAACTATAATTTACCGTAAAATTATTCTTTAGTAATTAGTTGCATTAAATTGATTAAATTTATAATCATGATACTAACCATTATGGTTGAAATTATCAAATCTAACATGGTTGGGATCATTCCTAGCCATTCTAATATAATATCAACGCCATTTTTTCATATTTGAAAATTTTGGCACATAATATCAACGCCATTCTAATATATATTTGAATATATGGTTCAACTCAACTCAATTCAGTAACAATATGTATTCTATCATCACTTGTTTCACTATCCATTGTTTTCAACTCTATTTATAAATCTACAATTGGATTCAAAAAAGCATACGCTTCGGGCAATTTGCCGAAGAAAAAGGTACTAGAATAAAGGACTTTTGAACATTTGGGTATTGATATTGTGTTTGAGTTTTCATTTGAGTTCACCATCTAATATGATATTAGAGGTAGTAGTATGTGATCACAATTCAAAACTCAAGCAAAAATATACTTTTATTTTTTTTAAATGTCTCACTCTCATTTTATTAGATTTAAGTCTTGGCGTTTTATAAAGGTCATTGCTCTCTTCAGTAAGATCGTCTCAAACATCTCTTAAAAAAATTATTGTAACTCTTAATGACAGGTGTTAAGGTATAAAAGTGTAATTGATCATTCAATTATCAACTTGAAAACTTAGAGCTTTTGATTGAGTTGACACTCCAATAAAAAAATTTTTAGAAACCCACTCTAATCAATTTAAATCCCATAATTATTTTATAACATAAATGTTTAATTTGAATAGTGTATATATTTTGGAATGATATTTTTTAAATTGATACTACATACTTAAAGCTTAAATATAGATTACTCTCAAAGTGTAATGAAATACAACTAAGTTTATGATATTCCGAATATTTGAAATCACCATTGATTAATATCATGTCTTAAGTTTGAAAATTATAAACTCTAAATCCTTTGAAGATTTATGGCACATACACATTAATATGCATTTCACACACTGAAGTGGAAAACAACGTTTTCAACTCTATTATGTGTGTCCAAAGGGACCTAGGTTCGAGTCACGCTACGGTATCTTCGTTAAAGATATCAACGATTGCTTGACCAATTGGTTAAACATTTTAACTTGGGTCTAAAGGACGTGGGTTCGAGTCACGATATGGTATCTCGCACTTTAACTTGCGCCTCTCTTTTTCGGTGGGAGCCTAGTGGCAATATTGGATTCTCTTTTACATAAAGATGTGTCTTGAGCTCTTTATTGATACAATAATCTTAAGGATTTTTAATGTCTTGTTTCATTAGAGCATAGTCGAATCTAAATTTTAATACAATTTACCGATAAAAAAACTCTATTATGTGCCAAAATTTTCAAATATGAAAAAATGGCGTTGATTTTATATTAGAATGGCTAGGAATGATCCCAACCATGTTAGATTTGATAATTTCAATCATAATGGTTGGTATCATGATATTTAATTTAATCAATTTAATGCAACTGATTACTAAAGAATAATTTCACGGTAAATTATAGTTTAGTACGTTGTATTAAAATTCT
>JAYMTP010005386.1:0-13436 GCA_036897365.1 Geranium brycei
ATTTATTTGCCCCTTTTTTTTTTTTTTGATCAGCGATTTATTTGCACCTTACTCATGTTAGACTTGCACCTTTTAGGCTTCTGCTAGTTTGGTTGAAATAAAACCATATGCAACCTGATTTTATATCCTCAGCTAAACACAATATAGCAAATAAGATATGTGGCTTGAACAAGTGAAAATATGCTTTGCTTTAGCTCATTGCATTGCTGAGAAAAATAAATGATCTGTGTACAGCCAGTTGATTGTGGCCATTCACTGATCTAGGAAGATGGTTGTCACTGGTTGCTCGCTCACAACTAGGATGGATTTGGGTGGATATGAATAGTATTGGCATGCATGAGAAAGAGGAGGAAGGAAAAAGAGAAGTGATGCGCTCATTACTGGAATCTGATTCAAATAGTACAAACCTTAGTGGTAGAACGACCAGACACTTAGTTATGGCATTAACAACAAATTTATCATAACTCTTGTTTACAACCCATGCAGGGTGGTGGAGAAAGTCTTGAGCAACTATTCCAACGCTGCACAGCTTCACTGCAGAAAATTGGTGATAGGCATAGAGGTACGAAATCACATATTGTTCCTCTTTTCATCTGGGCTATCTGCATAAAATTGGCTGGTGTTGTAACAATGCTTCTTAAGCACTAATGTGTTACTCTCTATGTTTGAAAATAAGTGTCATATTTGACTTTTTTTAAAACAAACAGAAAAGATTAGTGTGGCTGTGCTTCACTTCCCACGCCTCATATGCCCCACTTATTAAGACGAAATATGTGGTTATAACTAACTCATAAAACTGATAAAAGGACACTGTTGGTAATCCATGTTTGATTCGCTTCCATGAGAGGGAGTTGACCACTTATTTTGGAACATAACATACAATTGAGAAAGTATGTCACATGTTTGGAACGGATGGAGTATTATATCCATGATGCACACAAGTAGTTTAGCATGCAGTTATATATTATAATACCAAATGATTAATCCATGACTAATTCACCAAATTCAAGATGCCATCAAATTGATGGGTGAATGCTGAATGGTATACTAACATGTTGAGATATCATGTTTATTGCATTTCAAAATCCTTTTCAGCAGAATTCAAGATCTTTAGTTATGCTGTTTCCTATTCTTACAGGTGAGCGAGTAGTTGTGGTCACTCACGGGGGTGTCATCAGAGCACTGCATAGGCGGGCTAGCCCAAGCGGACGTGCAGGGAAAATTCTAAACACATCGCTCAATGTGTTTCATTTGTATGACGGGGACAAGTGGAGCATACAAACATGGGGAGATGTTAGTCATCTCAACAAAACAGGGTATCTAGACTCTGGCTTCGGGGGAGACAGAACTTCTGGTTAGTTCCTGCTTTCCCATCGGCAATTCTTTAGCTAATTAAGCTCATGGAATGGTGCAATGTACTCTTAATAAAGGTGAAATACATTACTCGGTCAAGCGCAGTGTTGGTGAATCTTACACTTGTACAATCCTTGTGATTTCACTTGTTCTTTAGCTAATTCTCATATGGCGCAAAGTGTTGACGATTATAATTTGTAAGTAGGCTTGGCAATTCGAGGTATTATTTACATTCATGTATGTAATTTATGCCTGGGTGTTAAACATGTTCCAATGACTGAGAAAAGTGCAGTGGTGAATAAGTGGTGTTGGCACTTAACAGTAGCAGCAGCAGAGACAGGAACAGAAGTGTTTGTGGGAAGTGATAATAAGTTGGTAGGCCATGAAAAATGAAGGGTTGGGTTTTGTTGAGGGAATGCTAGCTCGTACTTGTGCCCACTTTGAAACACTAAAAACCAAAACTGAAGTGGACATAGAAATAGAACTATCTCACTGTATCTGCCCTAATTTTCAGGATCATGTCTCGTCGATTGAGAAACTAAACTACTTTTCTTTTAGATCTTCATGCTAAGTTCTGGTTCAGTCATTTGTTCATAGATATAAACATAAAGATAGTTTATCTCGAACTAATTTGTTTGCAAATCTGGTGGCCTACAATGACTTGTGTTTTGAAATGAGAAACTTTTTTAGGTTGGAAATAAAAATCATTTATGCAGGCATTGAAGAGACAACTCAATGTGTCCTGAAAACATGTAGCTTTCAGCAATGGGTGGGCTATGGTTTCATTCATTGGGAAGGGAAGGGACCATTAAGGTGAGCATGCTTCTCTCATGTGGTGGGTCTTCAAATTTCAATGCGTCCATTGTCCGACTCCAACTCCTCCTCTCCTCTCCTCTTTTTTTACTGGCTTTAGCCAGTGTTATAAATACTCGTAAATATCGGCAATATATCGGAATTTTTTACCTCCCTGTGATAATACCGCAAATATCGGCCACAATTACAGCGATCTTTCGTGATCTACCTGAGTTTGCCATATCTCACATTTTATCAGATGACCGATATATTTTTGATATCCGAGTTTCACAACCTTAATTTCAACACAATATATTACAACGTATTCTAATTAATCACTTATTTTAATAAATAAAACTAATGGGATTTGACCAAATTCTGTTGATTTTTGTTTGTTTGTTTTGAATTTGGCGTGGAATAATAAAATATAGGAGGGGGATAAGAGGAAGGGGGGATTGATTTAGAGGTTAGAGAAAGGCAGAGGTTGGCGCTTAAGCATGTGTAAGAGGCCCCAAAGGGGATGAAGCATCATCATTGTCACCATCATTGTATAAAATATAGTAAGTCAAAACCACAGATCAAATGCTGTGAACGTTGTGGTCATGATTGGATAAAATGTCAATATCATATTTTTGATGCAATCCCAAGAAATTTCCAAACGCAAAATGTTACGCCAAGATTTGTTGGAATCATAGACACGATAGTGGTTGATGCCTTACTTTACTCACACATTCACTTGGTAAGAAAAAAATATAACTAGATTAGTATGTTAAAGCTCTCTAGACTTAGTGCATGTGATCTAGCTATTCAAGCTTGATATTTTGATTGTGTTTCTAATTTTTTTATGTGAAACTGTTTACTTATTCTACTATGTGGTGCTTGATGTGTCTTCTTATAGAAGTGTTGTCATTGACTTATAGAAATAAGGGATAATGTCACTTAAATCTTCATGGGTATCCAAAAGTCTCACTTACATTCCCAAAAAATAAATGCTAATTATGAGATTCTTTAGATTCACTAACGTACCAAATAAACCTACTCTGTTAATTTTTTTTGAAAATAATGGAAATAGCACTATATTTAAAGATATTTTCTAAACTTGTTTTTTTATGAATAAAAATCTTATTTTAATTATATTTTTTAAGTTTTTTTTTAAATATTAAAAAAAACAGGTTTAAAAAAAATATATTTCAAAAAAGTTTAAACCTAAGGAGTCTCACAATTAACAATTGTAATTCGGAGGATGTAAGTGGGACTTCTGAATACCTAAGGGGATTTAAGTTACATTATCCTAGGAAATAATACTTCATCCGTTTAACAACGAGTGTCTAATTTATTTTCAATGAAATTATGCAATTATTATTATCATGCATAATTAATTTTCGAACATATATCAAAATTAGTAATATAGATACACATTTTAGGATATAGAAAAAGAAATATTATATTTGATTCCTCATTTTATACCGTATATTTTCATCGTTTGGGCCTAAGATATGTCTACCCTCATCACAAATGCCAAGTAGCGAGAAAATATTCATAGATGTCGAGTAGCAAGAAGAGCTCCCACAATGACACCTATGATATTCGTGGACGATAGTTATTGTTACTATCGTGTACTAAACGAGGAAGTGAACCATGTGCAATGACTTCTAGAATTTTTTGAGAAGGTTTTGGTGTACAATGTGAATATGGAAAAGTCTTATGCATTCTTCAGCTCGAACATGGTTGTCAATGCAAAAAAAAAGTGTGTGCTCTCAATTGGGAATTCCACAAGACTAAAAAGAGAGCTTTTATGTAGGGTTTCTCATCTCTTTAGGTTGGGATAAATAATCTCTTTTGGACTTCTTAAGAAAATATGGTGAAAAGGATTGAGGGTTGGAATAATAAATTACTATACAATGCCGGAAAGGAATTTTACTCAAATGAATGACACTTGTTTTCCCATCATATGCTATGAGTATTTTTCTATTACTTAAAAAATTTGTTTAAAGATATCAAGAGATCTATAAATGAACAAATTTTAGTTAAAATCATCGAGGTCCAAGGGTAAGGGTATTAGTTGAATGGTTCGAGACTAGAATTGTCCAAACTTTCATGATAACCTGACCCACCCAATGACCTAGTTAACCCGAGACCCGAATGTGATGAATTTGATGGGCTCGAGTACTTCTCTGAAAATATAGCTCCCACCCACAATAGAAACGGGTGGGTAGCGGGCCAAAGATCCACCACTCACAATGGACCAGACAGTCCGAAGCTCTAAGCCTGGAGCCAACCTCATTGAAGCCCAACCCACATATGGTTTGGAAGGGGAAGAACATTTCATGCTTATAAGACATAAAATTGCTTCAAAATCCTTTGATGTGGTACCCTTGAATGAAGGATTAAGAGTTTTTGTCTCTGTGATTCATCATGAGTCATTAATCTGAAGCCAATATTCGATTCACATCGTCCATGTCATGCTCTTTCCTCCACATACATAGTCACTAAGACTTCCTTATCTTACATTATTTTCTCGCTTGCTTCATCTCTACCTTTCTATTCTCTTAGAAACCCTAACTCACTCCTCTCTTTCCCGTTCTGCTTCATCTTAATTTTCTCTTTATGAACTTTCGTCGTCATCGGAATTTCATTGTCCTCCCAAGTCAAATCTCCTCAATTTTAACTTCATTTTGTCCCAAAATTATAGTTTTTAGTGTATAATATGCTACTTTTACTTCACGAGTGCTTCAAGACAATTTCAGATGAAAATAGGCCAAAAAGGAGACGAAATGGAGCTAAAACACAAAAGTCGAAAAAAGGGAAGCAGCTGACCGGGTCAACCTTTCGGGACACACCCGGCTACCGGGTCAATCCTTATTCGGCCTACATAAAATTAGATTAGTCCCTTTATAGCCCGGGAGGTCATTTTTGGGTAGTTTAATAATTTTCGCTGCCTTCTTTAGTTTGGGACATCGTCATGTGCATTAAAAGCAAGCTCTTCACCCTGAAATTACCTTATGACCCCTATTACCCTGGATTCTTTCTCTAAACTCATTTTGTGTTCTATTATTTTATTTTCGTAACAATTTTACACTATAGCAATTGAATTTGCTAAGTTTGATATTGTAACACTAAATTTTAGCGCTCACTATTAGTTTCCCTTGGATTCGATAATTTTGGGTCTAGATACATAGAACTTATATTACTTGAGGTTGGTATGCTGACGATGAGGCAAAAAGGCGCAATATATTTTTACCGTAAACTTTTTCCTCATCCATTGAAGGTTTTGAAATTGGGGATTTGTGGGTTGAGATTGAAATTGTAATTTTGTTGTCTTTAAATTGAGGGGTTTACTTCGAACTGGAGGTTTTATTTTGCATTGGGCTATTGAAATTGGGATTGAAATTTGGTGGTTTAATGTCAAATAGGTTTTTAAAATTGGCACTCCGTATTGGAGATTTTGAAACTAGGTTTGTAATTCGAGAGTTAAATTTCGAAGAAGACAACAACATGTTTGCAAATAGTAAGTTCGACTTTGGGTTTGTGTTTTAGGTTTATTTTATTCATCTTTTGTTTATGGGTTCATGCATTTTTTTTTTAGGTTCTCAGTTAATGGTTTGTGAAATTCTGGCTTATGGTTTGAGGTTTAAGTTTTAGAGTATATGGCTTGGGTTTTCTACTTCATGGGTACATTGCATGTGGTTTATGGGTTCATTGTTTGGGTTTTCTTGTTTTATTTCAAATTAAGGGTTTGATTTTGAATTTCCGAGTTGAGGGCTTTTTGAATTGGGGTTTCATTTTTTGGGTTTGTTGGAGGTTTCGAAATTGGGGGTTTAAGCGTTTATACTATAATTGCATATTTTGTTGTTCAAATCGAGAGTTTTATTTCAAATTGGAAGTTTTATTTTGGAGTGACACTTTTGAAATTGAGATTTAAAATTAGGTCTCCAAGTTGGGGGTTTTGATATTAGAGTTATATTTTGAATTGAGTTTTCGGGCTTGAATTAGGGCCTTTTAAGTTGGTGTTGAATTTTGGAGTATTAATTCAAATTAGGTTTTAGGGATTGGATGTTTAATTTTTGGGTTTTTTTACAAGGCTCAACAGATTGTGAATTTGACCAGAGTGTCTTAAAGAGCCATGACCTATAACTCGATAAAGGCCAAAGGGACAAGTCTCGTGTCCTGGGCCTTAAGACTTGGCCTATAACAGGTGGAACAAAAAGTTTTCGAGTGAGCCTAGACCCGATCCATGAACACCCCTACCAGGGATCATATGTGTGGGCATATATAAGTGGGTGATATATGATTTCGACGCTTGAGTTAGTATAATGTATCATTGTAGAGAAAATAAGGTTGTCGTTTGTTGGAAAGGGGGCATAGGTTTGTGGGAAGGATTTTCAATGCCAGATTATACCCCCAAGACTCGTTTCTCTCTACAGAGTTGGGAAGTAACTCGAGCTACATATGGAGGGGTATTTTAGATATGCAAAACCCGGTAAAGGGTGGAGATAGGGGGAGTATTGGGAATAAAGCTCAAAAAATGATCCTTGACGAACCTTGGCTCCCTGACATCGATCCTTATGCTCGATCATTCCATCCAACACCTTAAGGGAGTCTAGTTGGGAGACTTTATTGGCCATATTAGCATGAATGAGAAGTGGATGCAATTTCAGACTTATTTTCTAAGCGAGATGGAATATTAATTCTCTTCATTCTATTAAGCACATGCATGGAGGATGAAGATGTTCATTACTAGGTAGAAGAGACGTTTAGAATATATTTTGTGCATAATGTGTACATGTTATCCTAATGCACCACTGAGCAAGTAGGGGGGATGGAACAAAAGGTCATTATGGAAGATCAAATCCTCGCATAAATAAATAATTTGATATGACAGAAGACTTCTAGTTAGTTATCTAATAATTTCTAACTACATGAGAGGAGGGTCTCGAAAGACCTAACATGCTCAATGCGTGGTTAAAGAAATCAAGAAACAATCATGCACACATTAGTATAATCCTCTTTTGTATAAATTTTCTAGGTTTGAGGAGCGATGTAAGTGTTCAACAAAGAGATGTTTAAAATATGACTAGGGAATATGCTCGAACACAAATCGGATAAGAATCAAATAGTAGCTGCTATTCTCTATTGGGGGATATGGAGAGAACAACGTCATTGATCTATGCTTACAAGATAGGAGTAAATGAGGACGTAGTCATGCATGCGCATGATGCGCTCTTCTAGTGGACGTTTGCTCAAGATATAAGTAGGGCTATCACCATGACTATGAAAAGGAGTAGACATCCCTCAAAATGGAATAAACTAGGCCCAAAGAAAATTAAGGTGAACGTGGATAAAGCTCTATTCCTTACTAAAGGTAGACATGACTTAGGTTGGGTAGCTTAGAACCATTTAGGATAGGTCATTGAAGCCATGAAAGTGTGTAGGGCTAGGTTGTTGCGACCAGAGGGGCTGGTGGCTTTAGGGATTAGGGAAGCTATTAGTTGGATTGAAATAGTAACTCTTAGGGCTGTCCATTTTTACCCGGTACCCGACTCACCCGACGACCCAACCCGACCCAAACCCGATTGACCCGAGACCCGACAAAACCATGTGAGGGAATGGGTTGGATCAACCCAACCCGACAGAGGTCGAGTCGAGTCTTGGGTGACATTTACAAAACCACTAAATCACCCGACTCACCTTACCCATACCAGCCCACAACAATTGCTCAGCCTAGCCCAGCTTGTGGATTTTGCAAATCAGTCTCACATGGAAGCTTATAAACGTTTTCTAATGTTTATAAGTTTCCGATGTGGGACTCTTGTAGAGAGAAAGAGATTGCTCATAAGCGTAGACATACGTGGCGCCTACTCCACCCTCTATCGCATAATCCAAAATAATCTCAGCCCTCCTTTTGAAGTCGACGTGGTCGCCTCTCCTCTACCCACGACCTCACCAAATCGACGAGATTCTTAGGGTTATCTCTCATTCACTTTCTCCTCTCTCGACGTCTGAAAACCCTAGCAGAGCAGCTCTCCTCTCTTCCATGTCGTCTCATCTCAAGCCTCACTCATAATCACAACGGCTCGATTAGGTTGGGTAACCATTGCAGATCAAGCCGTTGGAGAAGCCTTCATCTCCACCGCCACTATAAATCAAGCGATGGTGGAGAGAAGACTCTCCGACGACTCGATTCTCCAGTGGAGATTCAGGCAAGGTTCATACACAACAGTGGTCGGAAGAGGTGGACACCGACGACATGTCTTCAACTCCGGTAAGTGTGATTTTCTATTTTAGGGGTTTTCCTTCTCCCTCTTTTTTTTGATTTGGGTTGGTATATCAATTTTGAGTTAGGAATCTGTTTGGGAATTCAAATTTCAATTTATGTTTTAATTTGGATATGGGTATTCGATATTTACAAAGTACAAATTGGGGGTTTCAATCATTTTGGGGTTAGGGTCCGTGGTTCAATTTGAGGTTAGGGTTTTAATTTAATTTTGAGTTTTGAATTTGGGGGTTCTGACTTTGGGGGTTTTGAATTTGGGGGTTTTAATTTTACTTTCAATTTAGGCCTTTAGGGTTTATAATTTAGTTTTCAATTTAGGGATTTGGGTTCAGATTAGGGTTTTAGTTTAGGTGTTTTAATTTGGGTATTAGGGTTATGATTTCAATTGGTGTTTTAGGGTTTGAATTTAAGCTTTCAATTTGTGGATTATGGTTCTTAATTGGGATTTAGGGTTCTGTTTTCAGTTTTAATATGAGATTGAGGGTTATTTTAAATTTTGAATTTGGGATTACTAATTAGGGTTTCGAATTAACTTTTAATATTGGGGGTTAGGGTTCAAATTGGGATTACTTTGGGGTCAATTGGGTTTCAAATTTGGAATTGGACCAATCTCGGGTGTGTTGGGTTGTACCTGACTCACTCAACACCCGACTCAACCAAACCCGATTGCCCTCCTTCTAAGTTGAGTCGAGTATTGGGTCTGGTTCACTAGACCCGACAGAGGCCGAGTCGGGTCCAAACTCGGTAGACTCTACCCAACCCGACCCGATGAACACCCCTAGTACCTCTAGTCGAAATGATGATTAATTAATGTAAAAGCCTACTCTTACGTAGGGCTGTAAACGAGATGAGCTTTTAACTAGCCGCTCGAGCTCAACTCGTTAAATATTCAATTCGGGCTCGTTATAATCGAGCTCGAGCCGAATTGGAGCTCAAGATTTGACTCGTTTAATAAACGAGCCGAGTTCAAGCTTGATCTTTTAAGGCTCGATAGACTCGCGAGCCGACTCGTTTAATATTTAATTAGCTACAGACTTTTATTAATATATTTTCAATATTTAAGCGAATACTTATAATGTAACTAGACGAGTCGAATCGAGTCGAGCCGAACTCGAGCTGACTCTTTTAGTATTTAATGCATTATATATTTTTGTTTAAGTTTTAATGAATATTTGTATTAAAATTGAGTGAACCGAACATAATCGACATGAGATCAATCATATCTAATTTTTTTCGAGCTGAACTCGAGTTTAATTACACAAGCTTGTTCGAGCTCGAGTCGACCACATTTTTCACGAACTGAGCCTTACCAAACGGAGGTCGATTCAGCTTGTTAACACCCCTACTCTTACTATTAGCTTTGCCTCTTTAGTTTTTGTAAAGAAATATGTGAACTTAGTAGTTCATAAGTTATCAAATGACTTTTTTTTCGTTGATCATAGTTTTGTTGGGACTGATGTAATGAAGTAAATGATTGTTATCATGTCTAATCTATCACTTTAGTAAAAGTTGATTTCGGTAAACAAAAAATGAAGAATAGAGTAATATTTATTTTGATGTACCTTATTGTATATAGTAAGCTATACAAGTTAAATAAATTGAAATATTTTTTTGTACAACAAACTTATTGTTGAAAAATAGTTATACAATGTTTCGATGAAAATGAAGCAAACATCCCGAATTCAAGCTGAAAATGAGGCCACAAGATTGCACGATGGGGAGCTCAATAATGATGATCATCCATGCTTGTGTTTAAGTGGGTAGCAAGATAATGAATTTATTTTGAAACGATGTACATTACGAATACATTTTGAAATAGAAAAAAAAAGTTCCTGCCTATGTGCATCATTAATTCCACAATAAACCTTTTTCTGTTCTCCACTAAAACTTCGTTGACTATTTCCCAATTATTGCACTACAAAATTAATGAAGAAAAAGTTAGGAGAAAACCATGTTGTGTTTGCCACTTTGTTTGGACACCAAGTCATTATTGCATTATTCACACGATCATAATTAATATAATGTTGCTTAAGAGTCAAAATTTAATATAGCACAAACTCTTTTTACAATAATAAACATATAAACATTTGATTTATCTATCATATTCATGTGAAAAAAGTTACATAGTCTATTTAATACAATTGTTGAAGTTATCTCGAGATTTCGGAAGTCCAAAGTCCAAAGTTCAAATTAAAAATTTCAATATTTCATTTCAACATCAATTTAAAATAGAACATCAAATGTCAAATTATTAATCTAATCTATTGGTCTCAATCACTACAATAAAATGAAGGTAGCAAGTATTTGGTCGTGTAACATGTGAGAAAATATTTATACCACAAGAAAGATTAAAAGTTCAAAAATCTAAAAATTAATTACTCAAGTCATGTACCTTTGTTCCTTATTAAGAATTTCATTGCAACTATCACTATTACAAAGGGCACTCACATGTATTAAGGGCTTTTAAAATGTGGGTTAAGGTAGCCCAACCCCCAAATTAATGGCACTTTTGATTTAAGAGACAATAAGGAGCCAGCTATACCTAATTTGTGGGTTGGATATTGTGAGAATATAAGAAGATCAGAGTTATTTAAGCACCGTGTGTGTGGGGTTAGCCTAATGACTCTCACTCATCTCCAAATACTATACAACACTTATAGGGCTGCCTCATAAATCAACTACATGTGTTTATTGTACTTAACTGTTGCATTGGTTCATCTTCATGTTTGAGGCCTCTCTGCCATGCACCATGTGATCTCTAAAGGTGTAACAAAGACGCATTCATTTTGTTTTGACCCTGACAGTGCAATGTCATGATCTAATTTTAAAATATTTTGAACTTTGTGATCGGATATTAATTTTTTAGTTTTCAATTATATAACGGGAGATGAATTGTCGGAGATCATAAAAATAAATATTCATAATATTATCACATTATGATATAATTAAGATTTTCAACTGTTAAAACAAAAATGAAGTGAACATTTTTGTTGAAAATTGAGATTTATAGTATAAATAAAGGGATGAAGGAGATTGGTAAGAGGAGAAGGAAATGAAGCATTGGATTAGACATCAAGGGAGTGAGATAGAGACTTTGTTACTTGTTACTGCTACTCGTCACTAACAATGACAACGAAAGCTTTGAATTTTTGTTTTCAATTCATTAATTGCAACTTACTTTCATGTGAATTTTGGCCCGCTCCTCCCACTCTTCTATATTTTATTTATGGATAGTTTTATTTATTTACAGTTTAGAATTGAATAACTTTTTTTCGAATATTATAAATTTATTCTAATTATTCTTTACGTTTTATTCTTCTTCATTCATACACTGCCATGAGGTTCGAAACTCACGTCAGGTCAGTAGGTAGACCACCGTACCATAAGTTAGTGGTCAGAATTGAATAATTAATTGAATGAAAATATTATCTTAAATATTCAAATGATTTAATTAGTGACTTGAGAATTATATTAATAAAATGACAATACAAGAAAAACAAGACGGCCAAGGGAAGAGAGCTTGTCCATCAAGCAAGGGTAATGCCATGCCAATGTGTTAAACGACGTCACATTGACCAGCCTGCCTGCTAGTGAGACAAACCAAACAAACGGTCTCTAACTTACTTTGGGCTTTTCGGTCCAATAAAGAAAATTACTCTTCGTTACACTAATCTAATCCAATCCTGTCCAGATTCTCGCCACGTGTCAACCTCCGAGCCTCCTGGCCCACACGCACCCCGAAAGTTTTATACATCGATTCCGTTACCGTTTATTTAAAATTTAAATTATATTTTCTTTTCAAATATAAAAAAACTGTAGTAACATTTATTTGTATGGTTCAGTAACGCATCGTCGTCTCTCTCTCTCTCTCTCTTTTAATCAGTATCTGTAGATCCCAACCTTCTCTCTCTCTCTCTCTCTCTCTCCGTGAAGTCTTCAATTTTAACGCCTTGCTAGGGCTTCTTCTTGCTTCTTTCTGTCGCCACACAGCTGAGAAGAAGAAGATGAAGCCTTAATTAGCTCAGTTTCACTCCACAGTCTCTAGATTTTCAGGGACAGAGATGAGGAGAAAAATTGAACCCTAGAAATTGCTGGAATCTTTGTTCAATGGTGTAATGCAATTACACTGAATTCGAGTCTCTTCTTCAACTTGTCCTTCTCTGTGTGCAAAAAATGGGTGTGTGCACTTCAAGGCCTCACCCAGACCCGAACGAATCTCCATCTCCGCCTCCATCTGATAGCACCACCCCTGCACGGGCTAGGAACAGCCCTGCCCCGGCCAGGGGTGGACCTGAACCGGTTTCGAGCTCCGGCAACGGTAAAACCCCCATTGACGACCAGAAGAAGAAGGAACCACCGGAGAATGGTAAGAAATCTCCGTTTTTCCCGTTGTACAGTCCGAGTCCGGCGCACTACTTGTTCTCGAAGAAGTCGACTCCGGGTAGATCTCCGGCGAATGCGAGCTCCAATTCGACGCCGAAGAGGTTCTTCAAGCGCCCGTTCCCTCCGCCGTCGCCGGCGAAGCACATAAAGTCGTTGCTGGCGAGGCGGCATGGGTCGGTGAAGCCGAACGAGGCTTCGATCCCGGAGGGGAGCGAAGGGGAGGTTGTGAGGGGGCTGGACAAGAGTTTCGGGTTCTCGAAGCACTTCGGGAACAAGTACGAGCTCGGGGAAGAGGTTGGGAGGGGACATTTTGGGTATACTTGCAAGGCCAGATTCAAAAAGGGTGAGCTCAAAGGCCAGCAAGTGGCTGTCAAGGTCATTCCCAAAGCTAAGGTTTGTGCTCCTTCTTTTGCATCTTAATTTGGATATGTTTCTGTCATTGGTTTGTATGGAAATTGATTGAAATAGGGATTAGATCTGTATAATTATTTTATTTTTGGGTGATCAGGAAACACAGTTTTTGATGTTTCATCTACTCTTCAAATTTCAAATTCATACTGATTTGAAGAACTCTGATCGCCTTGCCCTTTAGTTACTGTCTATTGTCCAATCATTATTTCTGGGTATTTTATTT
>JAYMTP010005387.1:0-13433 GCA_036897365.1 Geranium brycei
TAGTCATTTTAGCATAAGTTGTCACAAAAAAATTGTCAGGGTACTAAAAAAGAAAAAAAAAATTAAAGTATAAAAGTGTCATTTTGCGATAGTTAGGTGTAATAAAGTGTCATTATCCTTTTTAATTATTTATTTACCTTCAACACGCTTGTATCTTTGTGCATTGCAAGTATTGTATATAGTTCATGGATAGTATGGCATGCTGCTGAAAACTTGTGTAATGATTGATTATCATGACTCACTGATTTTTGAAGAAAAACATATTATCATCATGCCACATGAAAGGTTAAATCTGTTGTCAAATGTGTAGATGAAAATGATAACACAAGAGTTCAACAAAAGTTCAATTAATCAAATAAGATTTAGGAATGCAACGGGCCGGGTAAGCCACAACAAATATTTATCGTCATGTCACGAGTATGTTGCAACCAAAATGTGATTTATAGAGTACAAAGATATTATTGTTTCATTAAATATAAATAGATAACATGTCTGGTAGCGTGCTTTATGAAAATTAAAAAGGTATCATCCATCTACTTATTCGATCGGATCAATATTCTTTATGGATTTTGAATACATTGATCTCAAGATTTTAATATACTCTTGATACCGTTTCAATATGAATCTGGCAAGCAGATTCACCAAAATGTTATATACAACCTTGGCAAGCAAATTCACCACAAATGTTATATACAAACTTGTACTTTACGTTAGATATAATAAAAGTCCTATCACATTTAGATATAGTATTTCAAGATTTAATATCATTTCATTTATTTATTTAGGACTAAAGTGATCTTTTTAGTTAAAATGCTCAAGGGATTTCTCAACCTATGCATATTAATTGATTATAATTTTAATCAGAAATATGATTAATCTATAAGTAGAGACAATATTTCGTTTTCCTAAATCTTTCACCTTAATTTTTTTCATTAAATATTCGATCGTGTTTAGCGTCTTTCCAAAAGTCTAAATTAAGTGAATATCATCGATGTACACTGTCACGATGACAAATCCAAAACTTTTACACCAGTGTAATAAGTTATTCATTGAGACGATTACACCAAATTCTTCCTAATTGTTTCAGTTCATACAATGACTTATATAATCTTATCATATAAGTGCTAGTCTCACATAAATGTTAGTATCAAATGTATTGTATAGGTAAGCAGTTACTACATTTATCGCGTACAAGTTCAGTCCTTTAGAGACTGCTAAATTGATAAAACAAATAATTTTTTACTACATTTATCGCGTACAAGTTCGGTCCTTTAGAGATTGCTAAATTGATAGAACAAATAATTTTTCTAGAACACACTCTTTCACCGTACTCTTTTAATCCATTATTGCATATCCTTATGAGTAAATTTCTAATAAATTACCGCTATACAAAACATTATTGATATTTAATCTCGTTTTATTGCTTAATATATTTTTATCTTTAAAGATCAGTTGTACGGTAACAGTTATTTTCAGTAATATTTATGTTCAACAATGAGAAAATATGCAATTAAATTTGAAATTTTCCCTTCAGATATCGTTGGTGCATGAGCATACTAGATCATAATTTAATTTAAAATCTGTAAATTTAAAAAAAAAAAATTAAACTCAAACTTCTAACTTGCATGACCATCACTTATGTTCAATGCCTTTCCCTTTATATTAAGTTATTTTCTTATATGAAATACACAATTGAAGATTGCAACCAAGGTAGGATTAACAAAACAAGATTTATAATAAAATATGGAAGGAAAGTAAGATGAGAAGTGAAGAACAAATTTGTCTAGGATGGAGTTTTTCATTTCTTTTATTGCCAAACAATACATAATATCAGATTCCATCACCCATACTTCATGCTTTATTGACCTTTCACAGCCAAAATTATTCTACATGTTATGATGGGGATCCATATTTACAACAGAATCTTACTATTATGGGAAAAAACCAGAGCATATGGATGAAGCCCCAGAGCACAAAGATTATGCAAGCAATTGATGCATTCTTGTGAAATAGAACATACAATTTCCTCCTCCCTAATCCGTTATCACTTGATTGGCTCTGTTTGAACATCGAATGTAAAATGTTTATAAGATGCAAAACATATTATTTGCTTGAACAAAAAAGGATGTTCAGATGCAACATTTTTGCTGTCCATGAATGGTACGGATGCAAATGGCTTATTAACTGAGAATAAAGACAACACCAAAAACACAATTTTTCATTGTTTTTCCCCGCTGAGGGAGCAATTTGTCACTTTTGCTCAACAACGTATATCACCCCTGTTTTTTGCCAGTCATGCCTGCAACCACCTGCATCAGCAATAACCCAAAAATCAATCATCAAAATTTGTATAAAACTATGAAGAAAAAAAAAGCAAGAGTAAGCTAAATTCTTAAAAAATTGTCACCTTTCCTAAAACCTATAGGCATAAGAAAATTAACTCCAACAACTTCAGTCTGGTTTGGTTGTAAATAATCCAGATCACGTACTCCTACTCACAATATCTAACCTACCTAACAAGAGCATGCATACAATCTTTCCAAGCAGACTATGCAATTTAGTTGATATAACTCATTATCAGGCTCCTTAACCAATGTCATGTCAATATATTTACTGCAATCTATTATGAAGATCCCAGGTCCTAAAACTCCATTTTCTCCCTAAATTTAACAAAATTAGGCCCTTTGTAATCAGTCATTTGAAAACAATTAACTGATTAAGTGATCTTAATTTCATCAAAATGAGGGAGTACTATATAGCTTAAGAGCTACATGCTCAGTCCATTCAATCCAATGACAAGATACTAAATCGAATTAGATTTGATACAGTGGATAAGTTTTCAACCACAAAGCCTAAACTGCATGGTGAGGGGAAAACTAATATATGAGCTGGGCTCAGCTTAGAGAAACTTTCAATACAATATACTTCAACAGTTAAAAAAGACAAATTAGGCCACAAATTGTATAAAACAAGGGATTTTGGGTGAAAATGGGAATCGCCTCCCTTTTCGCATTAAATGAGGAAAGAAGCAAAGTTTTTGTAATCCTTATATCCATTCTCATTGTCATGTCTTCATATTATTATGTTTTCATTCCCATTTTGCAAAATAGGAATCAATCCACCATTGCATATGGGATAGTTTGGCAATGGGAATGAGAATAAAAATGAAGTCAGTTACCAACAAATTAAGGTGGTCCCCATCCCCAAACAGTTATACAAACACATCCCTAGGGTTGGCTAAGGTTGAAGATTTAGGTGCGGGAGGGTGGTAATTTAATGGAGTTGCTGCTGGAATGCAGGTGTTTTGAACAGAAATGTCAAGAATAAGAAACCAAATAAGAGTAGAATAATATGCACACATGCAAAAGCTGTTCAATTCTCATGTCCCTACTAATATGAAGATTATATACATATTTATTAGGTAAGACTCAAATCTCATTAAAATTTGGTAAGCAATTCAAAGCCTAACTAGAATCCTAAAATATGATGGATATAACCACCATACTACGAGAGCACTCGAGACACGAGTGAATCACAACAATACCCCTCTTTAGGACCAGCAAATCTTATTACTGAAGGTTAGACTTTAGAGTGACAAATGAAAGCTTCCGTCCATGACTTCATCACCTTGACATTAATTTCTATGTAACGAATCTTTTCCGTTCTAAATATAAAAGGTAAGCTTGAGACTTGTTTCCTCAATGAGACTAACCATAGTTGCTCTCAACATTGAGTTTATACCAAACTTAGACCACATGTTTCACATAAGATCTGTGTTTCATTATAGGTTGGACAGTGATAGTGAGGAGCATTATGTTAGTATTAATAGAAGCTCGTACCTTGAGAAGATAAGCTACTCTAGTAAACCAACACAAGAGTTCATATACAAAAGTCAACAACACAAACAACCCATAGAGAAAAGTACAAACATGATATAGCTTGCTGGTAAAAAGAAACAAACATGATATAGTTGATGATGAAACATTACACAAATGTTAATACTCACATTACTTAAAGGGGTCTGAGGAAGTTGCTTGGATGTGTCAAAAGAGTCAAGTATGGGCCTCACCACAGCTGGAAGGAAGAGCCCTGATAGTTCCAGAGATCAAGAGCAGTTAAGATACGATAGACATGAATTTCTCCAGCAAAATAAAAACAATTATTACATAAACAGATTTTAGAAACCTTAACAGAACATTTAAAACACAATTTGATCCGTGCTTCATATAGATCAATAGTATACTGCATTTCCATGAGGCGTACATTGCCTAGAAGTATGCATATGCATAATTTAATAAAAATCATAATTTCCTAAATAATACGGTACACATTATAAATTTAAGGCGCTATCAATAATTTAGCTTTAAAGCACCCAACTTTTTTAACACTTCGTTGCTGTTTTTCTGTTGTTGCTGGGAGAGGAAGTATAATGTATGGAGCATGTTAAACCAAAACCCATTGGGTATAATGTATGCCAAAACTTATCGCACTCACAGAAAGAACTTCCACATTGGGTTGAATTAGCCCGTCCAAGTGGGTGCTAGTTTTATCAATTGCTATTCAATGATTTTACTCAGCCAAAATCGTAAGGGTAATGCAACTCATAAGTCATTCATCAACTTCAGAAATTTTATAGCTTGGAATTAGGTTTCCATATAAACTCATATCAGCTACTAGTATCTTTAATGCAACAATAAGAAGAAAATCATGTCCAAGTTCCCAAATTGTAGGCATAACAAATTAATCAGTGCCCATTTGCTATAGGTCATATCTCACCCGGTTACATTGATCATCAAAACCAACACAGGAATTTTGCAATACATGATAAAAAACATGAATTTGAGCCAACCCACTTGTAATTCTCAGTCAAGAACCCTAGAGACATCAAATTGGTCGCAAATGTCCGCTCCAAAACAACTATCAAATTCATAAAACTAATTTCATTTCCTTGAGACATGGTTAGAGTAAATCAGGTAAAGAAAACATCAGATTAGATTAGCTAACCCTGAAATTAGAGTTGGGGTTTTGAGTCAAAAATGAAATGATAGAAGAGGGTGTTGGAGAGTACCGAAACCACCGATGAGACAAGAGGCTGCGACGACTGGTTCTTCCGCTACAAACATCCTCAGCCTCTGCATCACTGTCATTTTCCTATGTATCTCTCTTTCTCTCTCTCTCTCTCTCTGAGTCTGCAAATTTTTGGTGGTTTTGTTCTTTGCGTTCGTGTTGTGGATGGATTCAGATTTGAATCGGACTTACACAGTACCTTGTTGCGGGTCGGGTTAATTTCATTTCAACACGTGTTTACTAATCACAATTAAGGACAATTGCAGATAAGTGTCCAATCCCTCTTTTCAATTTGAGTACATCTAAAAAATATTTAATTTTGTAAGTCACCTAACACAATTTTTTTATCATTATTCTACACGCTTAACATATTTTTATTAAATTACGATCTTACCCCTCTCTCGAATAAAAAATCTCACTTGAAGGTCAAGAAAGTTTTAGTCTTCCAAATAATTAAATTTGAAATTACAATTTTGCCCTTCCTCTTTAATCTCGCCCTTCCCTTGTCGAATTGGATTGAAAAGAGAGATTGGACACTTATCTGCAATTGTCCCTAATTGTGATTAGTAAACACATGTTGAAATGAAATTAACTCGACTCGCAACAAGGTACAGTAAGTCCGATTCAAATCTGAATCCATCCACAACACGAACGCCGCTGAGGAAAAACGATCAAGGAGCCCTCTCATCGGCGATGAGGCGTCCAGATCTGGAAAATTCATTTCTCGAAAATCGCCACCTCGCCTTTCACCCTTTGTCAAAATTAGGGTCGAACGACCATCGTTGCCTCGCCGTTCTCGAGTGCCAGTGACGAGCTGTAGGGACAACCTGGCAAGCCTCCCAGAACCATGACCACTTCTTCCTTCTAACCAAAATCAACATCTCGTTGTCGATTTGGGTGCCTATAAGCCCTAATCCTAAACTGACCACTCCCCCCGTAAAACTCTTATCTCTGTCCGTCTCTAAACTGACCACTCCCCTAGTAAATCTCCCAGCTCCGACCTTCTCTCTAAACTTTGTCCATCAAATCAATGGAGGTGGCTCACCTCCATGGGACCAGAACGGGACATAAAGGTTGGCTAACAACCTCGAAGAGAAATAAAGCTGACGCCAAAAAGAGGAGGTTGAAGAAGGAGGAGGGACAAAGTCCTCATTTTACATTCTCCTTTATATAGTGTAGAACGGTGATGATTATTTTCGTTTAAATGCCAGATGACCTCTTAAATTAAGAAAAAAAAAACTTTAAATAGGCTCAGATATCTGCAGTTATCTTTTTCAATTATTAATTTGGAATGTATCAAAAGCTAAGCTCTAGACTTCCCAAAATAAAAATGATTTTTTTTCTTTATGCTTGACTCAACGTAATGTCGGTAAAAATGATTGGACCTGTAGAGATTTGATGTTCAAACTGCCTTGTTTCAAAACTTAGCCTCCATTGCAACCAGTTTGAACTGCAAGCAAGCCTGCAATATGTGTTTTTAAAATGTCCGACTTGTACTGTTAATCCTCAATCTGTCTCCAATTAATCTGGTTAATTTTCGTAGTCTTCTTTCTCCAACATTTAAAAAAAATGCTGCCTGCAACATTATCTATCAAAACCCAACTTCTTCTGAGCAATTTGTGAGCCAAATTGAAAAGAAAGCAATAATAATTACAAATAAAAGCCTCCATTCCATGCAAGCTTAACATAAACACACTAGAAAAACATCAATAGACAAGAGCTGATGGGATATTCCTCTGTGGAACATGTTCCCTACAATATTTACATAATCCACATCTCACTACCCGTTTTTACATTGAAAATTTCATACAACCAATAAAAACATACTCAACTTAACCCAACTCTCTTACCTTCCATTCTAATTCTCATAATCAATGAAGGTCATATGATATGATCCACCATAATTACCTTTACTTAGAGAAACCAGCACCAACAAGACTCAAACAGACCATACAAATCTCTAAAACTAAAGCTGATGAGACTTCATCTGTAGATTGCACAATCTAAAAAGGTAGCAGCCACCCCACAGTCCATCCAAGAAGCAGCCCAGCCCCAACTAGACCCAGTCCCAATGATAATGCAACAAAGTAATTTCCAAAGTTTGGTCTTGACCGATTCCGCTTGCCTCGCCTACCCTTCTGCCAGCTCTTCCTCGTTTTCTTACCTCTTGAAGGCATCCACGGAAGGCCAGCTGGGAAGAGACTGGAGATGGGCTGCTCGTTATTTTTTATCTGCGTGTACAGGCTTTCCAACTGTAGCATCTGAAACCATTGCCTATATGCGAAAAGTTGAGAAGCTTGTCTGAAGAAAAGTTTGACAATGTCCTCCTTCTCAGCATGTGCTTGCTGAGCAGCCTTCTCAGCTTCCCTTGCACGTGTCTGCGAATGCCGAAGCGCATCTAATAGCTCAGCCTTGCTAGGATCATTCTCAGGAAGTGGTGTTTCTATCGTGTTATTTGGAATAGGAATCGAATTGGAAGTCCTGATAAATTCAACAGAATAATTCCATGAGTTCATTATGCAATTTCAGAAGAAATAAAACAGATATTACAGATGTATTGTAAATTTGTAATGTCTAGATTAGACCAAAGCTTTCTTGGCTAAGTGCTTGAATCCTTCGCCTGATGGCCATCATATATTTAACGGTGATGGTAGCATGACCATACCCATAGTAAAAAAAAGTATTGTCCAGATTAGATACCTCCTAAGAAGAAAACACGAAAAATATATATGCAAACAATATCCATCAAAGTGGTACAGCTGCTTCCATTGTAAATTTTTGAGGCATAAAACTTTCAGAGTTGAATGAATCAAGCAACAGCCTAAACGAATACCTGAATGGTTTGGCAGGTCTATATTGCATATGTACTTGAGCTGAATTCCTTTGTCTACCCTGTGCTCTTCCAGAATCATGAGAGCCATGTTCATTATTGGGGAGGACAAAACCATTTTGAGCCTTCCAATTCGGTGATGATGCCACAATTTCATCATTGTTTAAACCCTGAAGACCAGAATATGTGTTTCTGCCAGCGTGTATCTTCTGAGGTGGAGGAAGATCACAATTTTCAACGTGGTCGAGTGACTTATGTGCAACAAAAGAAGCTAAATCATTCCTATCCGTCACACGCCACCATGGGTCAGACTTGTCACTTCCAATCCATGGAGACGCTGGATCACAGCTCACCCCACTGGATTTTTTCGAGTCTGAGTAACCAAGAGAATCCATCTCCAATTTTACGTAGCTATCTTCCACATCTATAGATTCAACTTCTTCAGAGGTCATACTATACACAGCCTCTACACCCTGCTTTCCAACCTCATAATCTTTTCTTACCCCAACATTTGAGTTTAGAATGCCAGCTCTCAACATTTCCACCTCGGCTTCCAACACATTCAACTGCTCATGTTTCACACCCTTCTGTAGCCACCATCTTGCATCCGGGGGCAGATCAGAATATGAAGGGGTCCTGTTCAGAGGCTTGAAACCTGCAACAAGATGATCAGGCCTGCCTGCTTCAGCGGCCGGTTCTGTGTCAACAGGTTTGCTAGTTGAAGATGATGATTGGCAGCAAGCTAACTTGGGAGCCCTTTTGGCGTCCTCCTGGACAAAGAAACGATTAGCTGCTCTTTGCCACACTGCCCTTGCTTCTGCTGCGGCCATCACACTCCTCTCCCTTGACACATTTTACTGCACAATGTATAGTCCGTTAGAAGTTGACATTCACGCACTGATAAAAACAGACGAGCAAAGTGGCAAGGAAAGCTTAAATAACCATAACAATATGATATACTTTCAAGGAGTTAAAATGTTCAAATCTTTTCAAGGACTTCATCCAAGATAGGTAAGCATCTCGGGTTTGAATTGAATTACGAACAAATTTCCATCTCAAGACATTAAGGATGGGTTTGGATTAGTTTTTTGTTTGGGAATGAGATCAGTCCCATATATCATATTTGTTTTTGTTAAAATCAAACATAACATGATTTTAGAGTAAATTTCATGCGCTTTTTCTACAGGAACCTCCCAACTTTAATTTTCCAAGAAACTGTAAGAAAGTGAAACAAACAAGATGATTAAGTCAATTTAATCTAAACAAGAACAATGAGAATCCAGTACCACTAACTTTCCCATTCCCGTGCAAAAATGAATCCTCCTCCAAATGCTACCTAAGACAACTACATGTGTGTAACACCCTGAAAGTAGAACATAAAAGATGCTGAAAAGCAACAAAAGCTTGGTACTCACATGTCATAGCAAAAAGTGGATGATCTATTCACTCTGTAAATGTTAACTTATAGATGGTTGTAGGAAAAACTGGGTTTGAAAATAGGAAAACAATCAACTACTCACAAAAACCAGCATCTCTCTCATTAGAAAACATGGGACCACTAAGGAAATCCCCTAAATGCAGAAACTTAAAAAGGGGATAACATAACATGTATAATATTTTTTCTTTCTTTCAACGAATAGGTTCAATGATTGATGAGTACATCCAAAGAAATGACTTTTGATGATCCTTACCTATATTTTTAAGCTAAACTCATGATTGAGCTTGGATTTCAATACACAAAACAGCCCTTCACAAATCTAGCAAGAAAGGGAGACAAAAGCTTCTTCCTGATATCACCAAGCATCAAAACAATTGCTACCCAGTTAAAAAAAACTTAATCACCAAAAGCTCAGGAACCAGACACTAAACTGAACACCATAAACAAAATCAACAATAATCCCCAGATTACACCAATCTAAGTTAAAACATGAATAAAGTCAATACCACGAGAATCCAAGAATTGTAGCCATAATACTTTAGTTTTCAGCAAAAACCAAATGAATCCTATGTTAATACCTATCAACAAACACACAAAAAAAACAGATCAAGCATAAAATACATGATAAAAAATCACTCAAACACCAAAATTAAATGGACCTGAGCAGCAGAAAACAAAGACGAATAGGCAAAAACAATCCAAACCTAGAAGTAGAAACAACCATGAAAGAGGGTTGCATGGACAGAGAAGATAAGAGAACTGACCGAAGAGAGAAGAAAAAAGATGATCAGATCAGGGGACGAATGAGATGTATATGCCAAAAGGGAGAGAAGCTATGGGCGTTTGCTAGTTTTCTCTTTCATTCTTTATCGACTGTCGGGTTGTACACTATTCTACTCAACTCAATCTCAATCCCTTCTTTTTCATATTTCAATTTCAATTTCAATTCAACATTAATACCATTTATTTATTTATTATAAATTATAAATAAGTAAAAGTGACTATTTCTTCCAAGCAAATTCGTAATTTTATTTATATAATACTTCATCATTATTTATCATCACGATGAATAATTTATTTTATAATATCAGTAAAATTGTACATTAATTCTGATTTTCTTGCACATGGAATATCTCCATTCTTGCAAATTTAAGATTGGAAATATTGATACCTGAAGCAATTAATAGGATAATAGAAACCTCTTAAATAAATAGAGATTTGGTATATATGATTAGATGAGTAAGTGATGAAATTTTTTAAACATGACATGCTATCATCATTAGATATTATCTCTCTTAGTTTATACATTTTTCACTTAACTCCTCTGCAAAAAAAATTGTTTTATAGAGTTTATGTAATTTACTAACTTTTCACTTAGGTTTAACGGTATTAATTTTTTGTCAAAAAATTTAAAATACCCTCAACTAAACATTAAATTCTCAAAATTGTGTCATTAATTCTCTAAATTTATTTTTTATGCTTTTTCCAGCTCCCCTCTTCAAAGGGAAGTACGTGTGCCTCACTCCCTGCCTCTCCCCGACAATGGTACAATTTTGGGCTCTAATGAACCGATTTGTTCGAGCTGCTCGACAAAAGGCGATTCTTGCTCTCTCGTGTTATGATTCTGGTCTGAAATCATAATCGAACAATAGAATAAACTGAACTTGATAATTGAAATTGTTACACCCTCACCTTAAGGGTGGAGGAGGTCCTCAAGAGGCAAGTACACACAACTCAAATCATATTCAATACCCTAGAATAAGAAGGAAAATACAATATATAGGTCTTCTCAGCAAACCTAGCCCCTCAGGTCCCTCCGCCTAAATCGGGTTTGGGACCACTTGTGCTCAAGGAAGAAGACGTCACTGTAGAAACAACGGCTGAAAATTGAGACAACTTGTTCTTCTCCATGACCATCGTACGCGTGTCCATCTTATCTGTCAGCTTGTTCCCATAAACGACATCGTTCCTCTCGGGGTCGGGTCCTGAAACTTGGGGTTCGGATCGAGACCCGTGCTTGGGGTTGGATTGTTCGAGGTTGAGTGTTCTGTTGCCGACACGGAGTTGGACACCTTCTCCATCTTCTCGACATCCCTGACCTAGACCCATTTGATTTTGATTAGTTTAAGATTTTAGTACTGTAAATTAAAAGGTGTGGATTTGGATTTTCTCGCCTTTGTGACCCTAAGTTCCGGGCCTCGTGAATATTGGACATAGAGGCCGTTGAGGTGGAGGTGGATCCCAGCGGCGGGGTAGGACCCGACGGCGGGGATCGCCGGCCAGACGCGGCGGGTCTATGAGATGTAGTCGAGGTCGCGATCGATGAAGATGGGGTTGGGGTCGAAGGAGGAGGAGCCACTGGCCATGGCTGATTTATATATAAGGGGCATTTATGTCATTTTTTCAACAAAAAAAAGTTGACTTTTCACCAAAAACTAAAACCGTTAGACCTAGGTGAAGAGTTAGTAAACTAAGGGGACTCCACAGAACGATTTTTTTTTGCGGGAGAGTTAAGTGAAAAACGTGTAAAATACGAGGGATGTAAGTAAACTTTTCCCTAGATATTAAATTTTTTAATTTGCTGAAAACTCAATATTCTCAATTTGATGTAATAAAAATAGAGATCATTAAATAGTTGGCAAAATTATCTTTTAGCAAATACTTCATTTGAAATAGAAGTGGGCTCGGTTCTGGACTAAAACCGACCCAAACTAAACCTCTAGGATGTCAATATATGAGAACCAAACATGTAACTAATTTGTGAGAAATAGTTTGATTTTAAATCTGGCCGGTTCAGTTTCGATTCTACCCAATTGGAGCGAATTAGTTTTTGATCTTGAATTCATACTTGCTTTATGAGTTGAACTACACAAAATTGAGCCCAATTTATAGGCGAAAATTTTAAATTCACAACTTGAAAATACACTAACAAAAGTCGAATATTACAATTTAATTGTTACAAATAAAACTAAATATAAACTTTGTAAGCAAAATAAAACTAAAAGATAAATAACAAAATAAAGGATCAAAATAGTGTGTTGTGCTTCATGAGAATTTGATCGGTTCAGAATCAGTTCACTGTAATTTTCATACAGTTAAGACCAAAACTATTAACTAGTTTTCTAAAAATTAAAACCAAAACTTATCGGTACTTAAAAATTTCAATTTTGTTCGGGACTGATTCCGATTCTGGATCTAAATTGTCCATCCCTATTATGCAAGATGGATCAAACTTGGGTTTTCATCGAATGTTTCAATTTTATCCTTTTCTCTTGGTAATTATTGGTAATAAATAACAAGCCTCCCATACTAATTTACCTCTCACCTGTTAATTATCAGGAAAATAAACTTTTATTACATGGGTTTTGTACACGTGGGTAGCTGCAGTAAGAGAAACAAAATGGCGATTGGTGGGACTAGCTCTAGACAGAAGATAAGAATGGCTGATTTTTACATATAATAATAATGAATAAGAGTGAGTTTGGGGATATTCAACCCAACTGCTATTTGCCTACTACGGTTCAACACAGATAAATCAGAATGAGTGCGTACAAAATCCAGCATCAAAGACTAAACCTGGGTGGGGCCCACCTTTCTAGATATTTTTTAAATAATGCAATGATAGCCGTTGGATCATGGGCTTGATTCGGACAAGACAAATAGATACGTAGTGTGGTTACTTACTCATTCTTGTCTTGTGCCCATGCTTTTGATTGTGGCTTCAGTTTTTGTATAAAGATTGGGTAATAGATAGAAATGAAGAATACTGAATTATATCATGAACAATGGTTGAATAAAAGTTGGAGTTGATAGATATAGTTTTTTATATATTTGAAGTCAAGTTGGTTTGACCGATTCAATTCGGTTTAACCAGTTTAAATTTGATATGAACAATTTAAATTAAAATTTTATTTAATTTATTAAATAATCATTAAAATAATATTAATATAAATAATTAATTATAATCAAACATAATTCTCTCATACGAAATCTTTTTAGAGTTTATAATATATCAAATCGAAGGAAATCGAAACATCAACAACTTTAAAAAAATAAGTTATTGTCTATATATTAGTAATAATAAAATATGTTTATTAT
>JAYMTP010005388.1:0-13432 GCA_036897365.1 Geranium brycei
TCTTTGTAATTTTCATATTTCATTAGTATTTATAATTATTTAATTTCCGCAATTTGTTAATATTATTATATAATACCTAACAAATTATAATTATCATAACTGCGTAATTAATAAAAGGATAATCTCTTTTCAAAATAAATAAATAAAAGGATAATCATCGTGGTTATAAATAATATGCTTCCTTCCCCAATTTAATAACTGAATTTTTCCCTAAAATAAGTAACTGAATATTTTTTCTCAATTTCCTTTTTTTTATTTCCCTATTTTTTATTTCACATATCACGTTAATTCTAATTTTCAGTTCTAATTCTATTTTTTAAACTAATCCTAATTCTATTATTTTGAAGGAATCCTAATTCTAATTTTAATTCTAAATTTTTTCTATTTCACTTTATTTCTAATTCTAATTCTACATTAATTATAACTATAATTATCATAACTTATTTTAGGTTGTACGTTACACGAAACCGTTAAGTTTCATTTAATTTTGAGTGTAAAAAGACCAAAACGCCCTTGATTGTTTATCAAATTTTCAAATGTTTGCCATTCTCATATTTGACCCGGCGAAGCTCCAGTGAGCACCGGCAGGGGCTATTAGCGACTATATGTGTCCGGCGAAGCTCCGGTGGGTTTCTGGCGCAGCTCCGGTGAGCTCCGGCGATGACTCCGGTACTCTCGGCACTTTTGAATTTGAAAGACAATTTGATGATGAAGATTTCATGCCTTTTTCACCTTTTATTGATATTTTCCATGCAATAAAGCTAAAGCACACACGCACTGTCCATTTCTTTAGCAATTTCCCCATGAACAAACAATTGAATGCTTATTCAAATAATAATGTCCCAGTATCTACTAATAATTTGCTGTTACTACTATGCCCATGGATGGTGGATCCTCCTCCTCAAGTTACTGTCAAGTTTGACCTTTCCTGTTTCTGTCTGCTTTCAATGCAATTTCAGCTGTTGAATAAATAAACGATCAAAACATTACAAACGATAATGATCAAAATGGGTAAACCAGTTTTTTGGGTTACTCCACCGTCAAGAACAGTAAAGGTTCCATTTTTGCCAGCTGCGTTCTGGTTTCAAGTTGGTACCAAATAGCAATAAGCTTTGAGTTGGACGAAGAAGAGACCATCCCAAGTTTACCACAATCGGCAATGAAACAAAAATATTTGACTACCAGCCACAATCTGTCAGAAACCCAGAAAAAGAGGCAATTTTTTTCAAATAAAAGGTAAAGTAAAATTTTGCCTTTTATCACCATGTGTATAAAAATACAATCTTTATTTATTGTACCGTCTCTTTGTGTCAATGGTGTGGTCTGTAGATTTTAGGTTAAATTGTTGCTTGAAAGCAAAAAAAAGTACCCGCATTTATCTGAGTCACATCGACCACGATTGAGTCCACTCTCTTGTAACTTCAAATCTCTGCACCTTTTCTTCTTTTGGGTCTCTCCCATTTTCACATTCACTGTTACTTCTCGGAAACCAAACAGGGATTGTGGAGCGAAGCCAATGGCCTCTTCTGGGTCTCATAGGAATGGGACTCAAAGGAGCTCTCTCAAGGTGGAGAGGCCTCTCTCTGCTACTTCAAGTTCCAAGCTTTCTTCTTCTTCTCTCAAGCCCAAGGCCTCTTCTGGGCTTCGCCGGAGCAGCCCGGCCTCGCTCGGCGGCGGCTCCAACTCGCCTGCCAAGATCGATGCTGGAGGTTAGTCTTTTGGGTTCTGTTTTTTTTTTGTCTTAATGATTGAGATCTTGTGTTATCCATCAATTTGTAGTTTTTGTTTGGTTCATGTGTGGAAATTTCTTATTGGAGTTGTTTGATTTGCAGTTTTTGAATTGTTTTGTTTGATTCTCTTTAGAAATAAAAAGTTGCTCTGGTTGTGGTTTATGAATGGAGCTGATCAAATGGTGCTATTAAAATTTGATTTCTTTCTTGTTTAGGTTGATTTGAAAGTGTATTTAGATATTGGGATAAAAGTTTGAAGATGTTCTGCATGAATTACAGATCATGATCACTGGGCATTTGACACTTCCCTTTTAGAAGGAGTCAACCAGTAGCTTTGTAAGCTAAGAATCACACTGGGCATATCTATTTTGTCTTGTAGTCTTCGTTTCTCGATTTAACATCAGCTTCTGAGGTTGGGAGCTGAGAAGGTTTCACTTCAAATTAGTCTTGCCGCCACGTGTGTTCAAGATTCCAAAACTTGTGATACCATGTCCATTTTTAGGAGCAAGTGATACTCTTTATTTTTGTCTGTAACTTGACAAAATTCTAGTATAAAGTGCAATATTCTCCTTATATTATCTGTCTGCTAGAAATGTTAATGTGTGAATTCTGGTATATCTTCATTATTCTGAACCAAAGCCTTTAGCTGATGTAGCATCTCTTTGATAGCTTCATGATTGCATACGACCACTGATCAGTACCTCAGACCTGCTGTGCTAGATTCCACAGTAGACTGATTCAATACCAATTATCATCTTCTTAACTCCCAGATTAGTGATCTTCCTTTACACAATAATGAAGTTTCAACTAGTACTCTTTGCATTTGCTGGTTACAGTGTTCAAAATGCTTTTTTAAATTCTCATGTTGTGTGCCGAAAGTCATTCAACTTCCAACTTTTTATAGTTTGTTCTCACCCTGCTAATAATTTCTGCTTCTGGCATGGTATATCGGTTGAAAGGAATATCATAATAAGCCATGCATACAATATTTAGTGTACTCTTTATGTCTCCCTTATCATATAGTAGGGTAGTTGCATATTAGTGTTTCATAGGTAGTGGAAATGCAGTGTAGAGGTAGTGGATGTTCTTGGCAATTTGTGAATTGCTTGGGATTATGATGTTGATATAGTTGTCAAATGATTTTGGAAGAAAGGCTTGAGTAAGCATTGTAGTGATTCCAGTATGACTTAACTGTATCCTTAGTAGTCCATCTTTACTATTTTTGTTTGAAAATATGGTGCTCGGTGAGGAGACTTTAGATCTTAGGGAAGTTTTATTTTGGTCTAGAATGTTATGAAACCATTGGCATAGAAATGGTTATTAAAGTCACATTGTGATGAAATAATTGATACCTTTCTTTATTGATATTAAATTGTTACTGTGGTTGTGTCTGTGCTTAGTTCCTGGAAGAGTTCGAGTGGCTGTAAGATTGCGACCAGGCAATGCAGAGGAGTTGGAGGTGGATGCAGATTTTGCTGATTGTGTGGAGTTACAACCCGAGGTATCTGATACTTTCCGTTGTCTAGAATCTTCACATAATTTCTAATGACACATTATTCACACTTCATTTTGTTCTTTTTGAAGGTTAAAAGGCTAAAACTTAGGAAAAACAATTGGGATTCAGATACATATGAGTTCGATGAAGTGCTCACTGAGTTTGCATCTCAAAAACGTGTTTACGAAGTTGTGGCAAAGCCTGTTGTAGAGGTGAGTGTATAGTACTATCGTAGATCTTAGTCATTCACATAGTGGAAAATCCCTGTCTTAGCTTTAGTGGGTTTCACTCTCAGTAACAGAATTTTTTGTTACATGCTTTTGCAGAGTGTTCTTGATGGCTACAATGGTACTGTCATGGCATATGGTCAGACTGGTACTGGTAAAACATATACACTTGGAAGACTTGGGGAGGAAGATACAGCTGCTCGTGGAATAATGGTGCGTGCCATGGAGGATATTTTGGCAGAAGTTTCGTTGGACACTGATTCAATTACAGTGTCCTACTTGCAGGTCGTAGACCTTCCATACTTTAATCTATAATTGTTGTTTGATATTTTTGTACCTATTACAAGATCTTTTATTTATCCATAATATCTTATGCTCTTTGAAGTGTTGTAACAATTTCGTTCCCTACAAAATTTTGCAGCTGTATATGGAGACTATACAGGACCTTTTGGATCCCGATAATGATAACATAGCAATTGTTGAAGACCCCAAAACAGGAGATGTTTCACTTCCTGGGGCTAGTGTAGTTGATCTTAGAGACCAACATAGTTTTGTGGATATACTGCGGTTAGGAGAAGCTCACCGCTTTGCTGCAAATACGAAATTGAATACTGAATCATCTAGAAGTCATGCTATTTTGATTGTAAGTTATTTTTTCTTACACTTCTCGTGTTTCAGGTTCATAGCCATTGTTTTCTTGGGACTTGGAACGTGAAAGTCATTAAAGCTTTTTATTCTAATTTCAGCGAAATTCATATTTATGGTGCAGGTAAATGTCAAAAGATCTGTCCAAGGAAGAGATTCGGCTCCTTCAAATGGAAACAATCACAACTCCCACGTGGGTAAAGCTTTAAAGCCTCCCATTATTCGAAAGAGCAAGCTAGTTGTGGTAGATCTTGCTGGTTCAGAGCGTATAAACAAGTCAGGTGTGTGCAACAATTAATTCTACCCCATAGCAGAGACATTACATCTGTGTTAGTTGTTAACCTTACAATCGTGTTGCCAACACAGGAAGTGAGGGCCATACTTTAGAGGAAGCTAAATCTATAAATCTTTCTTTGAGTGCATTAGGCAAGTGCATTAATGCACTGGCAGAAAATAGCGTGCACGTCCCATTTCGCGATTCAAAGCTGACAAGATTACTTCGTGATTCATTTGGAGGTAAGATAATCATGATTATACAAATCCTCCACGGTGTTGTGTAAATTGCTCCCTTATTTGAAAAATACTACTAATCTCAATTATCTCGCGACATGTTAGATGTGTAAATATCACGACCTGGGGTTCTTTGGCAGTCATTAAGCTTAACAAGCTGTGGTTTACTGTGAGTGAAGTGATAAACACTGAATTACATGATGTTTAAGGGTCTATATAATCAACTCCACTTTTGTAAAAGAGTTAAAAAAATTTGAATTACCAAAATCATGCCAGATGTTCATTGGCTGCAAGGCCCTATTAGACTATGAAGTGATAAAAAAAATATGAAGATGGTAATTTCATTGTACATTCGCATATATACTTTCAGGAACTAATTTTAGTGAGTGAGCAATTTATTGTTGGCAGAACCTATCGAACTATTCGATACGGTAATAATCCACAGATTATTTTTCTTATAATGATGCAGCTTATAAAAATGTTCATCTGACATTTTGTGATTTCACCAGGCACAGCAAGAACTTCTCTGGTTATAACTATTGGTCCATCTCCACGTCACAGAGGAGAGACTACAAGTACTATAATGTTTGGGCAGAGGGTGGGCTAAAAGATTTCATGCCTAGTTCTTTATTCTTCCTTTGGCCAATTGGCATGTTTAAAATGTGTTTGTTTCTTTCGTTTTTTCTTATTTAAATATGGACTTTGTTCTTGTTTGAGTTAATTTATGCTAGCCGTGAATAGTTCATGGATGTAGATGTTTATTTATTTTGCATCTGCTAGGCTATGAAGGTGGAGAACATGGTGAAATTAAAGGAAGAGTTTGACTACAAGAGTCTGGCCAGAAGGCTGGACATACAATTAGATAAACTATTTGCAGAGCACGAGAGACAACAAAAAGCATTCCAGGATGAAATTGAAAGAATAAAGGTTGAGGCACAGAAGAGGATTTCTGAGGTTGAAAAGAACTACGAAGATGCTTTGGAGGTAAGTTTATAAATCAGCACCATATGTCATGATTACTGATTTATTGGAAAAGATGTAATTATAACATGGCTGGGGCAAAATGGTTTGTGCATATTAGTGGTCAATATCCAAAGTTGTATACTCTACTTTCTATCAACATTTAACCGTTTCCTTTAACCAAAACCAAGTATTCCACAAAGCCCTATTTTCTAATATGGACAGCTGATGTAATAGTTGTATATAAGGTATGTTTTAATTATTGGTTCATTTTGAGATGACTGTTTTGTTTCTGCAGAAGGAAAGATTAAGATACCAGAAAGATTACATGGACTCCATAAAGAAGCTTGAGGAGCAGTGGGCGAGGAATCAGCAAAAGCATGGCAGTAGAGATGTTAGTGGAAAGGTGAACATCTTCGCTAACCATACATTTAGATTTATGTGGAGTTGTTTAATTATAAATATGTAGTTGTATAAATCATTTTGTGTATCATTTGTAGTCTTGGGATGCTGTACCTATCATCCTTTCGGAAGTCGATTGTAAACATGTCTTTTAAAAATCACCATCTTCGGTATATCAACTGCCAATTCACATTCAAGTTTTAACCTCCTTTGTGATTACAAAAATAGACAATATTGGCAAGCCCTTCCCTCTTTCTTTTTATCACTAAACTATTGGTTAAATTTTGTGCGGTCACTAATTATTTTTCCTTGTATGTAAGCCTGCCTTATCTTCCATTGAGGAAGTTGACGAGGTCAAGAAACTGCTTCAGAAAGAAGGTATGTTAAGAAAGACTGCCGAGGAGGAAGTCAACAATCTGAAGGGCCAAGTAGCTCAGTGGAAAAGATCGGAGGTATGTTTTGTGCCTCACTCGCCGTGTTTTCTTCCCACACTTCTGATGCCTGGATTGGGGTCATCTTTAGCAGTGCTTTTTATGTTCTAGGCGGCAGGAAACTCTGAGATCTTAAAGCTTCGGAAGATGCTGGAAGATGAAGCATGCCAGAAACAGAAACTTGAAGGGGAAATAGCATCACTACACGGTCAACTGTTGCAAATTAGTTTTGAAGCTGATGAGGTATGCTGCATGTAAAATCTATATAAATGTGTTTGTTGCAGTCTATATTTGCTCACTAATTTTGCTTTTATGTTGAAAATAAAGTTACCACTACTCCACTCCTATCATTTTCTGATGTGTGAACTTGCTTTTTTCACACTTCTCCTATACTAGATATTAAAATTTTACTAAGACAACAATATTTTGCAGACTAGAAGAAAACTTGATACCGGTGGGTCTGGGCAAACACTTAATGGACTAGATAATCTCATGTCTCAAGTTAGACTGCCACAGCCCAAAGATTCAGGTAACGGAGACAAGGCCTCAGTAGCCAAACTCTTTGAGCAAGGTAACCATTTATACTTTCAATTTCAAATATTAATGCATGCATCTTACTTGTTTCTGTTATGGTGTTATAATTTTTAGCACATATATTTTTGCAGTTGGGCTGCATAAAATCTTGTCATTGCTTGAAGCTGAAGATGCAGATATTCGTGTTCATGCTGTAAAAGTAGTGGCAAATCTAGCTGCAGAAGGTATATATTTGTTAATATTGTTCCTAGTTGAACGTGTTAGTGTCAATAACACTATAACACTCTCGTCTTTTGGCAGAAGCAAATCAGGAGAAAATTGTAGAGGCAGGTGGTCTTACCTCGTTGCTGATGCTGCTGAGAAGCACAGAGGATGAGAATGTGCATAGAGTTGCAGCAGGCGCAATTGCCAACCTTGCGATGAATGGTAAACCTTTTCAACTATAATTTGCCGGATTGAATCTTGAGTTTGGGCTGACAATGTTATTAGTACTGACGTGACTTGGCTCTTCCATTTCTCCTCCCCTATCAGAGGCAAACCAGGAGCTTATAATGGCTCAAGGAGGTATCAGCTTGTTATCAACAACAGCAGCTAATGCCGAGGATCCTCAAACCCTTCGCATGGTTGCTGGAGCCATCGCTAACCTCTGTGGCAATGGTATAATTTACCTACTTTTATTTTTATGCATGTTTCTGCTGATTTTGTTAATTTGTATCAAGATAGTGAGATTTCTTGTACAAATACGGAAATTAATTGGATTGCTGGAATTGAAAATAAGGAAAACATAAAATCCATAAAGCCTAATTATTGAATAGTTAATCCGTCGTTATCCTCAGGCACTATCTGTTTCTTCCATGAAGAGTGAAATTGGATATGTGCATTCCTTTTTGCCTTGGAAGGTGGACTTATTATCTAATTTCATGGTATTGCCTTTGTCCAGACAAGTTACAGACAAAACTAAGAGGCGAAGGTGGTATCAAGGCATTGCTAGGAATGGTGAGATGCGGACATCCCGATGTCCTAGCTCAAGTGGCTCGTGGAATAGCAAACTTTGCAAAGTGTGAGTCCAGAGCATCAACTCAAGGTAAAACATCATAATTTTGAAAGAGGTCTTTAATTTCTTCTTCTAAATGGTAAACAATGCTTTGAATTAAGATGGGCCGTTAATAAAAACAGGGACAAGAAGGTCACTCCTGATCGAGGATGGCGCGCTTGCATGGATCGTGCAGAATGCAAACAACGAGGCCTCGCCAATCAGGCGTCACATTGAGCTTGCTCTGTGCCACTTGGCGCAACACGGTTAGTTCTCCTCTTTCTTTTTTTCTCGTCTAGAAGAAGCTGAATATCTCTTTGTTGCCTAATGGTGAATGATTTCAGAAGCGAATGCAAGAGACATGGTAGGAGGAGGAGCTCTGTGGGAGCTGGTTCGGGTGTCGCGGGACTGTTCAAGAGAAGATATAAGAACTTTGGCTAACAGAACACTAACTTCCAGCCCGACCTTTGTTGCTGAACTGCGGCGACTGAGGATACAATGTTGATGAGAGCTCAAGCGCTGGCGAGAGGGAGTGTGTGTGCACATATAACATATTTGTAATTGTGAGTTAGTGTAGACAGTAGAGAACTTAGTAGGTTTGTATATGAAATGTGAAAACCGGTGTTTGAATCCAAAGTTATGTTTTTTTGGAGGTAAAGACTTATATTGCGTGCATAGAATGAGAAAAGTGTTCTTCAAATATAGAAATTACGGCAAATTACATATGATACCTCTTGAGTATTAGTAACAACTTTACTAGTAGCTCAGTAGAACCTCCTCCAGTGCTATCGAGTGATCTCCCCATCAATGAGGTTGCAGTGTCCTCTGACACGTTAATGTTGACTCTGAAATAACTCAATCCTTCGTAGTTATCGAGACCGAGAATTTGATTAAGCTCATCTCAAACATTAAGCTTCTGCATAACTAGCGCCTCGCAAGATAGAGGCATCCTATATTTACTTTTCTTGTTTCGTTGTTATTTTTTCTCATGCTATTTTGTAGCTCTATAACTCTTTCTTCCATTCTCGAGAATAAAGTCTTGGTAACAAATAGATTACCTTGTCTTTAAAATCTGACACATAATTACTCAAATGAATAATTTATTTGTACCATTGTTAACTCTATTAGATTTCAGAGAGATATTCTTCTACAAATGATTGTTTGGCAAATCCAAGCCTCCATTATTGATTATACTGAAATAGAAAATCTATGGCTCCATCATTGATTATACATGGTGGAACGACACAAACACATATATGACTCCACCTCTTACAAATCTACGGTTCAATCACTATTCACTATTCAGGTTTGGCCAACAACAATTCTATACACAAACTTAGCATCTCTCATAAAACCAAACAAAAACATAGAAATTGGAATTGGAATCGAAAGCATAAGCACAAAAAAGAAGTTACAACATATATCCCCAAAATTGAAGTCCTAGACCTTACAAATATGGAGCAAATCAATGGAAATTCCAGCCGATTCAGTCTCCACAAAGCTCTATATGAAGTAATTAGTGATGCTCAAATCTTAGATGCCATCAAGGCATCAACGAACCACAAAATGTATTTTCTTACTGCAACTGTGTATTGAATGATGAAGAAAAATGGAGTTCGAATCAAATACGAGTAAGGGTAGTTTGGAAAAAAAAAATAAACTAAAGCATCACGTGACCTCACATGCATAGATGGGGAAACGCATTTCCCACCCATTTTGTACAATTTTGTGTATGAAAAATATTTATCTAGGTAAACATGTGTTAGAGTCTAAAAAAATAGGTGATCATATGTTTGTGTCTAATAGTTAAGGGTAATAATCTCTGTTTACTCTTAAAAATTATGTGTGTGTTTTGGAGATTAAGATTTATATTGTAGATCAAAGTTCGAGAATTTGATCATTTGAATAAGACAAACAGGTTTTGGCTTGAATCCAAATTTAAGCATCAATGATTTAGTTTTAATTTTTGGCGCTTGTCATTTGCAATGTTTCTGGCCCAAAACTCTATTTTAATGAAATTATGACATGTATGGATGCAATCCGTGACAAAAGTGCTAAAAACTAGTGCAAGAACCTGAGAGATGTCTTGGGTGTTATGTAAGTTCATGGGCTTTGCAAGTCTTGCGACATACCCTAAAAGGATACAGTCTATCGAAGCTATGGAGTTCGAGAACTTGACCAAGCTCACCACAAACCATTGAGTCCTACACCTCATCTATAGGGCTATTTCTTCATAACTCGTGCCTCTCAAAATAGTCACACATGAGATGAGTCTTCCTATTGTTTTTCACTTTTTTTACCTTCTTTTTTATTTCTCTTTTTTCCTGTTAATTTGAATTTCTATAGCTCTTTTTCCCTTCTAGGAAATTAATTACTATTTTTTCAATAAAATTTCTCCTTTTGCTGATAAAAAAATTCGAGAGGTGTTGGATGTCACAACCTAGATGTCACGACTATGACACCTAAAGACGACTGTAACACGGGCCAGTGACAACGCCTATGACATGCAGTTCGCATATACAGAGATGCCTTTGCTTGTCACAGTCGGTGACATGCCTTGCGAGGCCGTGACATCCCTACAAGGCAGTAATATGAGAGGAAATGGTTGTCACGGCGTGGCACCCAACTTGTCGAGGTCATGACAAGTCACGACAAAACGGATTTAAAATAGGATTTCAACCTAATTTCATCATCGACTACCATTCCAGAGTAGAGAAAATTGACGACCAGAGCATTCGAAAGGTGATTTTGAAAACTTGAGAGAAGATTCGATTCTGTTGAAAATAATTTAGGGCGCAAGGATTAAGGGGGCAACAAGTACACATTTTTGGGGAGAAAATCAACCACGTTCATGATCATCAAACCTTTTGGGTTTAGGGTTTGAGTGTTCTTCTTTACTCCCTTTATTTTTGTGTATAACTTGTTATCTTTGAATATGATTATGAACTAAATCCCATATATATACTCATGGGTACTAGGCCAAAATACTTTGGGATAATAATTATATTGATTTTATTTTTCTATTCATTGGCATGTTGTTTTTTTGAATTGCTATTTATATTCTATTGCTTGATATTGGTTATGTTATTAGGTGATTATGTGAGTCGTGATTTTATCTCGTGAGGACCGTTTGGTGACCGACGCAGCGTAATTCAAGAGATTCAACTCTTCGAAATTCCCATTCTGTAATTGTCGTGCCCTTACAAACTTGAGTTGTGCTCTACGTTAGAGGAATAATATGCACCTTGAGTATAGACCGACTTCAATACCTAGAGATAAAATAACTACTCTTCAATCACATGATAACATGAGATTTAGTATATTGAATGGTTTTGTATCCTTTAGTTTGTTAAGCCAATATGATCTAGCACCAAGACATTTAAGAAACTTAAAAGTGTAAATTCTTGCCTTTAAATTCTAATTTTACTGTTACAGTACCTTAAGAAACTTAAAGTGTAAATTTTATTTTTATCGGTATATACAGTACTTTAAAATTTTTGAACAATACACTTCCAAATTGACTGTGGTGAGATAATAACCCTATATATAATTAACTGTGTACCGTTATTGTAATTACACCTTTTTATCAACACAGCAACATGCCCAGATATATAATGACTCCAAACAGTTTTTATAGTAAGTGGTGGCATTGGAGCAGAAGCTTAACAGTAAGAAACAGACCAGAAAGGGGAAGGTAAAAAGGAAAGAATAATGGAATCAGAAGTTGACCAAAGAGTTGATGATGATGAGTGGATAAGTGAAGGCTACAACAACTGTTACTTACTGTATATACTTTTTGATTAAAGACACGAAACAAACAAATAATGATACATATCTGTGTGAAGAGAGAGAGAGAGAGTTCCATAAACAGGAAGAGAAAGAGAAGCAATCAAGCCCATACCTGACACCAGAAGAGAAGACCCAATGCAGAGAATCTCAAGTACCTATTAGCTGTTGCTTTCATTTACACCTCCCTACCCACCTGCCCCAATCTCCTCATACATATTCAATCTTTACGTACACTGCTGTCCATTTATCATAACTACAATTTACACATATTGTGTCCAAAATCTTACCTAAATATACGATACGAGGTCAAGTTATGGTGGGGGTCGAATGATGAGTACTATTCATCAGTACATATGTATCATGTATCTATCTATCTACCATGTGTACATGGTGGTACGTCCAGCTAACAGTGACATATACATAAATAAATATATAAATATGGAAGAGAAGAGAAGAGAAGAGAAGAGAAGAGTTGTAATTTAGTGGTAGCAGCAGGCAGGCCTCGGAAAGGAACTAGTTCAGAGCAGTGCACGTGTAATCTATTACCCAAATATATTCATGGCTTCGATTAAAACTATATATCTATCTCTAGCTACCACAACTCAGTCAATATTTGAATACATTACATATATATATATATATATATAGTAGAACTAGAAAGTGGTGACTGCCCATACCTCTCTGCCCACTCATCTTCCATTGAAACCCTCACTGGCTTTTATTGCATCTCCCCATTCCCATTTTTGACCTTCCTCTCTTCACCTGCTTACCACTTACTTCCACCATTTTCACTACTTACTAGGCATCTACTACCTTGCTAAAATGCTGCTCATGCCATCAACACCCATACAAGATATATCATGGATTCACCGCGGTCTGACAGGATTATGGGTGAGAAATTTGTCACATACCCAGTTACTGTACTTGCGGACTGGTCTTAATATATCGTCAATTTTTGTTTAAAAAAAGAAAATTCATCATAGAGAATGCAATTACTTTCAAATGAACAAACATATCAATGGTGAAGCAATAGTTAAAACTCTATGTATAGAAGAAATCATGAATACCTAGGAATTGAAGAGAGGAAAAAAAGAATACAAAACAAAACACAAATGAAATCTTATTCTTGTCCCTCTTCACTGCAATTTGGAAGTAAAATTGAAGTGGATCATTGCAAGCTTAAGCCATGAAATTTACATGCAAAGCAAAGTAGCAGGCTCATTGTCATCGGGTGTAACAAGTCAAACAAAAACTACAAATCAAGGAATTATAGAGAGAAAGAGAGAGGTGGAAATGAAAAGAAGAAATGAAACAAAACACAAATTCTTTCTAGCTAATTGCTAGCTACAAAGCTCCCCTTTAGCCCTAATTCGATCCGAATGTAATAAAAATAAAGAAACAGAAGAGAGGGCAATAAGAAGTACTCTTTGGATACCGATCATCAGTAGGGCGGGCGCCCCCCGGTCGCCCAGTAAGCATCGTTTGGCATTTGAATCGAGTTCAACAGGTTCGGAGGCAGCCCATGAAATAAGGGCGCGTTGGGGTCCGCCCCGCCCCCTAATAGCTGCTGCTGTTGTTGCTGCTGCTGCTGAGGCTGTTGCTGGCCGACCGACCCAGGGGATCCCATGTTCCCCCCTTGCATTTGCAAGGGGGGCTCCTCCTCTTCCAGCGGCAGC
>JAYMTP010005389.1:0-13431 GCA_036897365.1 Geranium brycei
TAAACTTGTTGGTCTTCTTGGGTTGACCACCATCATTTCGCTTTCTTTTGTGAAATCCCTCCTTCTCAACAATGTTGGCCCTTGCAGCCATATTGTTGCCATATGCTCTTTTCTCCAACTTGTGATTATCCTCTTCTATCCTCAAACGAACAATGAGATCTTCAAGTGACATCTCCTTACGCTTATACTTCAGGTAATTCTTGAAATCCTTCCATCCTGGAGGTAAATTCTCGACTGCTGCGGCCACTTGAAATGACTCGCTCAGAGACATCCCCTCATCTGTAACTCTTGAATTTGACTGATAACAGTCTTGGAGTCTACCATCTTGAAGTCGAGGAATCTATCGACAATGAATTTCTTCATTCCAGCATGTTCAGTTTTGTACTTTTTCTCCAAGCGACCCTCGGACCAGAAAGTGCTCCCTTTGTAGCCAAAATGCATTAGCAATGTTCATTGGTTGCATACAAGCCAAGCCAAGCCAGACTAGACCATGCCAAACCAGACCGGACGTGACGTGCCGTGCCGATCTGAGCTGTGCCGAGCCCAAAACGGACATACACAGGATCCAATTTGATTCCTATAATCGATCAAAATAATCGCTCAACAATCATATCTCAACATGATTTCCAACACTATCTATGTGCATAACTCCAATAGAGGTCTATGAGTCTCCTCCTCTAAGAATTGAGCGAAGATAGGATAAATTGAAAATCAAGATATTAGGGAATTATTAGTGTTTCCTAAAGTACTTTCATAAATGTGCGAAATGACCAAAACATACACATAAAAGTAGTTCATGTACATTCAAGATGTACTGCAAGTTAACACTCATTAATAATACTATTCCACAAACTTACCGTTGAGACAGCTAAAATTAAAAAAAAAAAAACATAAAAATATAAATTTAGTGTGTGTGTGTTTGAGGGTCGTTAATTTACACAATACAAGAAGTCTTGAAAGGGGAGCGGCAAGTGGGACAAGAGAGGCTCTTGAGCAGCCAGAGATCGACGCAATGCGCATGAAACACGTGTTTACAAACCGGAAAGATCCTGCAGCTCTCTCCACACTCAAACCCATCCAAGCAAATGGCACAACACCCACCACTCCTTCCTCCATTGTACTCGAAGCATGGCGATCTTTTCAATTCTTCGAGGGACATCCCAGAGGATAGCAATGGAGGGCCTATGTCGAACCCCTCAGCGGGACCTGCACGAATAAAATCAATGACTAAGTTGCAGACAAGGACATAGAGGAGTATGAGCGCCGCCACCCCGATGAGAGGAACATCGTCGGGGACGAGGTTTTGGAGAAAATCATCCAACGTTGATGTGGTCGATGAAGTTACGTGCATTTTGGGGAGAGATCGATGATGACCTGAGAATAAGAGAATAAGGGAAGAAGAGGAAAAGAAAAAGGAGAATACAGGCAAGAATGTCATGTTAATTGGGGAGTATAGGCAAAGACAACAAGATAATGACAGCTTGTGATTAAAGGAAGTGTCGAGCTTTATTTATTATTATTAGCACGTAGTGATGATAATGTCAATGTCCAAATCTGTCGTCACCACCATTCTCTCACGTGGTTTCTCCGCTTGTCTTGTCGTCAATATTATGCCTAAAATTACTCCAATAATTTTGCCCGAAGTCAACCCATATTCTATCTTATTCTTTCATGTTCTATCGTTTCATTTTGGACTACTTTCAACTAGGAAGTGAATCCCTCTGTTTTGTTAAGTAGCAAATCATATTTGGCTAAATTGTAAGCAGAACAAGCTGTTGGAAATTAATCAATTATTTTGATAATCAATTGTTAATATAAATGAAATTTTGTTTAAATGAAAAAGAAACATGAATGATAGTGATGATATTAATAAACAAAAAATTATTATTCATGTTATTTTTGCCTATATGTTCACCTAACATTTTATTTAAATTATAATGAAAATAAGAATTTTATGTGTGCATATGTACAAAAGTGATTTGTACATGTGTATCTAACTGCAATCATCCATACTTTTAATTGGATCTTTCATAGTGCGTGTTTATAATCATAATACAACTTTAAAACCAAACAAATAAAAAAGAAACAACATTGAGAGAAAAATAAGCCATCAAACATTTTTTTCTTCTTGAGAAGAATCAGTTCTAGAACATCAGTATAGATCATTCAATTCAAAGACTAGAAAGTTGTCCAACAAAATTATAAATCTATTTTGCTCCAAACAAGGTTCTTCCGGTCTTAATGAGGTCTCGACCAAAACTAAAAACTTGTACACGAAATTAAAAATATTCAACGTTAAAATTTCTATTATACCCTCCGGACAGTATCATTATAAATTGTAACATTTTATCATTTATAATAACATTTTTAAAGTTTCCTAACTACCCTTACACAAGGCCCGAAGGCCAAGTCCCACCAAACTCAATCCTCATGTGAAAATAAATCGGTTCAAACTTCTAATCTCAGCTCGACCTCTTTAGACCACTACCCCAAGTACGCGTTTACTTATAATGAATTATAATTTCATTATAATCATGTTTATCATTTATGAACGAACATTTTACAAGCACATGTGATCTTTCTTTGCGAGACATACCGTTGTAAACGGAATTCATATGATTGCACATACTGTGGAGACTCTTCCACGTACTTACAATTTGTTGAAGACGTGAGCGGTTACCAAGATAAAGATGCATTGCCTTAACTACTCAATTGCGTTACTTAACAACTCTATACATGTGCACTTTTAAGTTGTGTACTGTTTATTTAAATACAAAGTTCATTGGAGTCTCAGCATTTAGTAATGCCCATAAATTTTCACCGATATGATGATCATAAATAGGATATCGCTCTACCAAAGGGCTTCATGCCCACCACTACGTAGCCATAATGATTCTGAAATAGAGTATAATATAAAAAAGAACTTCATTGGTAGATGATTACAGAAAATTATTGATGGAATCAAACAGTTCAGTGAAATGGTAAGGCCAGAACCAGTCATTTGATTTAAACACTGCAAATTCTTCCCAAAATGGAAGCAGTTATATCCGCGGCAGAAGAGTAGGAAGATCAGCTGGGACATCTGAACTTGCCTGAAATCATCAAGTAATATTTAGCAAGACTGCCATTAAGTGCTAAATCATCCATCTATATAACAACTTAAAATAAAGACATGGATTTGCGCTCATATCCTTGTTGATATCTCTTAAAAATAATAATTCATCCCTCAGCGAAATAAATGCCTTGCTCCCTATAAAGAATGTTATAAAATTAGCGCCCACCTCTCTTAGATAGTAAATATGAATCCTACCTTGTCTATGTTAATTCTTATTGCATGAATGAGCTTCTTGGCAAGTAAGAGCACACGGGAACAAAAAATGGCAGTAACATTTATTTGCCTCAAATTTCGTTAACAATTATAGAGATTATTGCAAAATTTGGTTGTGCAATATCCTGTTTTTGCAAGGAGTGTCCGTATATGATCCAACTTTTCCCCCAATAAATATACTAGTACAAGGAAACTTCTAGCAAAAGTGAAATACTACACCACCAGTTTTTGTAATCAACCCATAATTATATTATCCCTTGAACTTCTTGACACAACGTGCTATCTCTTTCAAGTGAAAATATATGATTGTGTTAAATAAGCCACAATTAGGTTACTAATTTAATTGCACAATTTTTTCAAATAAATTTATTGAACGGGTGTTTTGCCAAACCTGAAGGTATCTTGTTATCATTGTTTTGGTACTGAAATTAAAGCCCTCAACTGGTCCTCCTTTTGTACGAGATGCATTAAGCTGCTTCCTCACTTGAGTAGCCAGAGACTGCATTTTATAATACAATAGATTAGACTTGTTATTGGGTGTAAGGAAAATAATAAATCAAAACAAATGCATAACAGGAAATGCAACATAGTCAGAAAGTGAAGCATGTCTTGCACTCCTATACTGGGCAGCAACATGATAACGGGCTTTAGATGATACAAACCTTCCCTAACTCAACTCCCCATTGGTCAAAAGAATTGATGCCCCATACGAAACCTTCCACAGCGATTCTGTGTTCATAGATTGATAACAACTGAAGAGAACAAAGCAATAATTTATTGTTAGACCACAAAAGCATGATAAACTGCACCCCTTTGTACAACAGAAAAGGGTTCAAATATACACTACATGTAAGGACGGTGAAAAAGACAAATAGTAAAGTACCACGTGAATATTATAGCGAAGGATGAACACAAATATTGAATTCATGCAAAAAGGTGGTGGAGTAAAAACCAGCAAGCATCAGAAGAGACGCCATCCATAAAAAAATACATTACATGGCTGTAACTTGATTTTTTTATTTATCGGAGAATATTGGTTATAAGTTGTATAGAAAATCACAAAATTCAGCAATTGAAGGCTTCAACTAAAGTGGAGAGGTGAAATATAGTCCAGTATTTATGAAAATTGTAGAGCAATTACAAACTAGGATATCTTCAAACGCCAAAAACACGCGATTATTTTTAATTTAGCTGTTTCTCCATATTTGAGCATTTCATTGTGATCATTGTGAGAAGCACTTGAAAAGCAAAGTTAAGAGAAAAGTACAAAAAGCAAAGCAATTAAGGAAAATATGAAAAAATTGAAACTCCTTGAACTTAAGCAAATGAAATATACACGCTGCTTGAAGAATAAAGCTGAAATAAGGAAATTCATACCTGTCCAACACTGTAAGCATTCAATGATGGCAGCAGAAGGCTGAGAGAAGGTCGATTTCCAGAAAAGGTCTAGAGGGCAAAATACGATATACTTGTTAGGAGAACATCCAGTAGTAGGAGAAAATCAGTTAGAAATATGAAAATAAATTTACCTTATGAGGAATGAGATGAGGTGCAACATTCTCCTTCTGCAACTGTTCTGGGGTCTAAAAACAAATTTAAGTTAAACTATCAGATCCATAAGCAGCTGTTCTCTATCAAGTAGACGCAGTAATGACCCTTGGATACATGAAGGTTCTATAATCCTTTTTCCGTTTCTTAGAAATATTGAGAAACCATAAAAATTCCAAGATCACTATACAGAAATACTAAATGTCTGAATTGGTAATTGAAACGCTTAAACTTCTAGAAAGACCACTTCAGCATTTTCATTACGACATTAACAGGAGCATCATGAAAGAGGGGAATGGAACCTACCTTTCCATAAGCGAGGGCATCGGGTTGTGCAAAGAAGTTTGACATGAGCTCATCGTGGTTGCTAACCACTTCACCTGTTAAACAAAACTAGTATTGAGTTATGCATGACAATATCAAAGTTCTATCTTCAACCAATCCACAGGTACTTTTCTTAAACGAGATTATACTTATGTACCTTTCAGGTAAACAGGTTGCTGGCTCTTCACAACACCAATGAAATCACAAGGAATAATACGTCCCTAGAAAATTCAAGAGAAATTATTAAGGATACACATTCATCCCTTTGTAATATGAACTTAATCAGTTAAGTGCTAAGCCTTAAAAACCAAAGCTTGCTTGCTTGGTTTTAAAAGGCTATTGAGGTTTACGCCTCGAGGCGGTCGAAAACAGCCTCTGAGGCGATGCCTCTCATATGCGTACCAAGGCTAACGCCTCGGCTCCGTCGAGGCTTACGCCTCAACTTAAGTTCCGAAGCAGTTTAGGTTTACGCCTTAGTTTGTAGGCCAAAATTTAAACTTTTACAAGTCTATTTCGGGCTTTTATGAAATTTGTATATCTGGATTCTTAAAAGTTAGTTAGTGGGCTTGTTATGTTGGTAAGAAGGTACTGTTAACCTGATAAATCTAAGGAATAACAAAAGTAAAACATAAATTAGAAGAGGAATTGGCAGCAGCTCCTCCATATCTCTTTTCACTCTCTTCCAGCCGCTTAATTATTTAGTGGTTTTTATTTTTTTTTATTTTGCTGATTTTTTTTCTTAATTTATAACAATTCATAATTGCTTATTTACTTTTTGCTAATTCGTCGATAATTTTAATTTTTGTTTATTTTGCTGGTTTTTATTTGGTTGTTTTCTTTGCTGATATTGTGGAGACTTTTTATGAATTTATTGGTCTTACCATTGAGGCTTACGCCTCACGGTGTTAAGGGAATACGCCTCAGTTCCGGATTTAGCCTTTTAAAACTTTGCAGTTGAACTTGTGGCCTGGGGGACAGGTTCAAGTACCAGCAACGGTAGATTTTTCTACCAACTTATAGAGCTCCCTTCACATTAAGGGAGGTCTTCAGCCCAAATCTTCATACATACAGAGCTGATTATAAAAAATGCTAAACCTTAAAAAGAAAAGAAAAAATAAAACTTAGAAAAGAAGACATCAGAAATAATTTAATATAAATGTAAGCCTAGGTCCAAGTTCATTTTTAAAGACCCTTAGATAACCAATAGCATAAGGAAAAGCTTGATTAGGTATTTGTGGCACAACCAAACTAGAGAAGCCTTTGCTAATATAACTAACTTTAATGAAGTATAGAAAGCAGCTCCTACATTTCATTGTACACGAACACACACAAATGTATTTTGGGTATTCAATCATCATGTTATGCACCATATAAAACAGTGGTTGCTCCCTTGGCACAACTGGTATAAAGTTGAACCCACATAGGCTTCATGGATAATCAAGCTCAAAGATAGGCCTATGTATGACGTGGGAATTACCTGGTGAATCAACTGGTAAAAGCTGTGTTGACCATTTGTTCCCGGTTCACCAAAATCAATTTCACCAGCTTCAAAGGGAAGTGGCACACCGTCAATTGATACCCCCTTGCCATTGCTCTCCATGCTAACCTGAATTAAAAAAGCATGACAATTTATGAAAACATTAAAAAGAAGTTTTATAAGAAAGTATCAAGTAGCAAAAAGAAACATACCTGTTGTATGTGAGGAGCAAATTTCTCCAGAGCTTGGGAGTAAGGTAAAATGGCCTGGAAGAACATAACCAATCGCAGTGTTATTGGACAGCTTGCAAACAAAATCCATAAGATGCTGCTAAAAAGTAGTGAACTCTGTATTTCTGAACAGATTTTAAGTACTCACTCTTGCAGGATATCCAAGGAATGAAACGTTCCATACGCTCAATAAGCCCAAGAGGACCTGAAATGCTGAAACTTGTCAGCTAAAACGTCAAAAATTATCTGATAATGGCCATCCAAGGTACCTATTGCAAGACAATTAGAATCATCAACCTATAAGGCAATGGTAAATACATTTTAAGGGCCACAAAACTAGCACCTAAAAAATGTGAATTCAAGGCTTTAAGCAAGCAATCGGCCCAGAGTGAAAACTAAACAGTTATCATTCTGCCTTGTCATAATTATTTAGGTGCATTGAATTACCTCTGAAACCTATTCGGCATTATAGTTTACAACCCTACGCCACTGGTAGATTGGCCTACAACTGTCCATTCACACAAGTATACAACTGGTGAAATAATATCATCAAGGAACTTACAGGTATGTTTTTCTCAAACTGAGTGGAAAAGAAATGCTGATCAATGCTTGATGCTCCTTTCAAGAACCTTAAATCATGTTATTTGTTTATATCAAAATAGAGTTGAAGTAACAAAATACTTTATGATGACAAACTATCTATTTAGATTCTGAATGGATTACAAACTAGAACTTTACATTGGGAATAAAGAAACTACAATATATACCCAGCTGCAAATCTTAAAAACTAGAACTTTTACGGATGGAAGTATCTACCCACTTATATCATTATTTGCAAAGCCAAATGCCATACCCCGACAGGGGAAGACCTAAAGCACAAGGCCACAACTCTTAAAAAAGAATTTGCAACAGCCAACTTCTCAGACAAAATATTCCATCTACAGTGAATATTCTTTCATATAGAAAAGGGGTGTATTGATTAGCTAAGCATATCAATGCAGCTCAAAATAGCACCACGGAGAATTTTACATGTACACATACTAACTGAATCTGCTGAGAAGAAAAAGAATTTTCACCTCTAGTACCAATATTCATGGATAAAGTACACTTTTCATAGAGGAGAAGAAATTGTATTTTTCTCCATCTTTCTTCCTATCGTGCCTTCGGTAATTATTATAAGCAAACTATTCTCCATAAAGGGAAATATGAAGTTTAAGTTTTTATCAAATATGCAACGAGCACAGTATATATACCAGCTAAACAATGAGTAATATGAATCATATATATGCTGAAAACTAAGAATGTCAAAATAGTTTGAAGTTACATACTTCTCAACAACCGAAAAACCATATTGTAGGGATAATGGTAACACTCCAACAGCACTGCAAACTGCAATTCACAGCCAAATTCCAATGAAACATCATATTATGGTTCATATCTTCAAAGAAAAAGAAAATAGTGTACCACTATAACGTCCTCCAACCCAGTCCCAGAATGCAAATGCATTATTAGGATCGATCCCAAACTTTTCTACAAGCTGCGTCAGAAACAAACAATTAATTATGAAGAATATTCAACTGTCTTCATCTCATCATGAGCATCTTCTGAGAAAGCTTCAGGGAATACCCTGCATCCTCTTTCACCACACATTTAAAGTCTACTGTAACTTACAAATGCAACATGTATGTACAATCACATGAAGTAGGAGGTGAAAAGAATATGTAACCAACTTACAGCTAGATTAGTACTAACAGCCACCATGTGCTTTGCCACTGCAGATGGCCTGAAATTAGAGTCACAAGTGCACATGAGAGAGACATAGAGGAGCAGGACAAACCCTCTTCACACAATATAAAAAAATGAACCTTTTGCCATAATAATTTGAAACTGTGAGGTAGGGAATCCAACCTAACCCTAACACGTTTAATAATATGAAAACTGCTAAAAAGCAATCAAATGTTCATAAGCATTTTAACAATACAGAGCCTTTTATGCCGTTCTTCCTCACTCTTGAAATTGTCTTCAAAATAACTCTCAGAACTATCCACTTATTAACCATTCCAGAATCCTGAAACTAAAACAAGGATTTGAAGAAAGAAGTTTATCTTCACTAACCCAAGAGCAGCTGATATCCATTCCCTCAGTGTCCGAGCGTTCAGCATGGTTTCAGCTGTTGTGAAAGTCTTTGAAACGACAACAACTGCAATAATAATTTAAAAAACTAGCCCAACAATTAATATGGAATCCAAGATAGAGCTTAGATGAAAGATATATAACACATTTATTCACCTAAAGTAGTTTCCGGGTTTAGCCCTGTGATATTTCTTGCAACATCAATAGGATCAACATTTGCAAGGCTGCAGGCGTACACAATTCAAGTATTAGCTTGAATATATACAATCCAACCACTTGCAAATTGTAATATTATCAATTGCTATAGGTCTTCCTTTTTTTCTCTTTCCTTGGGGGAAGGGGAGCAGTATGGATATTCATACAACTTTGTATACTCGAATCAGATCATCGATACAGAACCAACAATTATACAATTAAATAAAACCTACATACTTACAAGCGCAGTTGCCGTCCCTTAGCACATTCAATAGCTTCTGAATCTGCAAGTTGCCATCAGCAAAGCAATCAGCACTTTGTTGTATAGAAAACCGTAAATGAGATTTGGAACCTTTTAAGTTATAAAAGAACATAAGTGGAACAACAGTTGGAGTAGCCTTCACAACCTGTTTGCAGAGCAGTGTGCACAAAGAGAGGACCTAAGAAGCTGCCACCAATACCAACAGCAACAACATCCTTCAACACTTTTCCGGTGGCTCCAACCTACCAAATTTTGCTTATTATTTGGCAATTCAAACATCAAATGTAACCAAATTGGATGTAACCAATGATACAGAGCAACAATATATTACCCATGAACCACTGCGAATCTTCTCTGAAAAGTCTTGGATCTTGTCCAAAACCTTCCAAACATCAGGAACTACATTCTTCCCATCACTGTTTATAACCGCATCTCTTGAAGCACGAAGAGCAACATGAAGCACTGACCTATCCTCAGTACTATTTATCTGAACTTGCCACCAAAGAGTATATTTCATATTTCACAAACATTTTAGTTCTACACCTCTGCCATCTTATTTATGAATAATTGAAAAGATCATCAATGCCGGGGTAAGAACCACATGCATAAACCCACTGCTCATGCTAGGAGCAGCCTTACCAATTAAAGAACTTTTTTAAAATCAAATTATATAAGGATGATATATTCGGACTTACATGATCCCCCTTCAACATCCTGTCAATCTTTTGTTTGAGAGAAGCCATCTGCATTTAGACACAAATGGATTATTAGAAGGAAAAAAGGATTAAGTCACTAACCCAAAAAATGGCCAAAACCTACCTCTGCTAAGTCTAAGAGTTTGTTCATGGTCTCAGGAGTGACACATTGTCGTGAATAATCCAACAGCATCCCATCAAATTCACTACCAAATATACAAGAAAATTTCAATTGACAATACACTTTCAAACATATATTCTCAAACTCTTCTTAAGTGTCAGCCTATTAGCTAAAAAAGGGAATCAAACAAATCAAAAGCATTAAAAAGTCAAATAAAGGACCATACACCATCATTGACTGGCATCGCTTCTCATCATTCATCAACTCGCGTAAATGTGTCTTCTTAACATCTTCCACATGGGCCTGCAAGGTGATATGGCTTCCATATCATACACAAATTCCACAATTACGTATACTATCAACCAAATTTTCCATTACAATACCTTCAGACCCTTCCAGGCCTCAGTGTCACTGATTAGAGATGATAAAGTCATCTGTCGTCCAAATCACCAGCACCAGACAGAAATTACCAACCTATTATGAATACCAGCTCAAAAATTAATTTTATTTTCAAAGTGTTTCAATTCATGATCGCGGCAAATTTAGCTAAATCCAAAAACATAGAGTTCCGAGCGGTTGCTATATCTCGAAAACCAAACAGAATATGAGAAGAAAAGGCCAAATCAAAAGAGACGTTCAATCGAGAGAACTGATAAACAAACAGATATCGGAGCAGAAAATGATGGAACCAAAAATCGTGAAGATTCAAGAAAATAGACCTGAAGAAAGCGAGAGAGAGAGAGAGATGAAGTATTTGGGGGAGCAGGTACGGCCGAGTGGAGAGAATGAAAAAAAAGCTTATTCTATTTCGAGAATGGAGTGAAGCTTCCGAAGAAGAAGGTAAAATTGGGGGTCACGTGATTGGGATGTGGGGGATAAGGAGGCGTGAGGAACTGACTTCTACGGTAGTGATGGCTAAGCTCCAAATCAGCTTGTTCCCAACCCTGCGCCCGCCACATGTAATATTAACCGCTTCGACTGGGTCCTTTCCACTTGGCGCGCGTTACTTACCCTTTTAGCAGCATTTAAATGTATTAGAACAACTCCAACTAATTAATCAAAGCCCTAACATATCATATAGTGGGATTCCTTTACTAAAATACCATTTAATTCTAGGCATCTAATCGCGTACAAATGCCTAATTGGTGTACAAATGTACGAATAAAGCATGTTCGTCACATTAATAGATCCACGCCATGTGTTAATCGATAACTTCAGTGGCACGCTCGGTAAATATTAACACAACAGGGCCCAAAAACGCGTGATATGAATGTTGTTGAGGGCAGATTCGTATTTTTGTCTTCTGAGGAAACCGAAGCGGCATTCAATTGCTTGATTCTCGGTGATTCGCGACAGAATCACTCTTTCCTTTTCCCGAACTCTCAAACCCTAGCCTTCCCTCTCTCGCACATTCAGCTTGATTTGGCTAACACAATCACGCCGGCGCGATTCACCACACTCCCCTGGCAGAGTCGACAACGCGATTCACCTCACTCCCCTGGCAGCGTCGACAATGAGCCCTTTGAAGCGCAAATCGTAGAGGATTTTAAACCTGCCCAAGAATAAGAAGCAAGGTTAGTTAATCAATCATGTGTTAGGTAAGTTACATGTGTGAATTCAGGTTTGTTTAATCGTTTTGTAGTGTTTTATCGCCTAATTCATTGCATGTTTTCTCACATTGATTATTTTTTTTACATAGATCTACTGATCAATATATTGCATGTTCTTCTCCATGTCCGATCAAGCTTTTTACAGATTTTTTTGTTCAAGCTTACTTCCAATCCCAAGCTACATTTGGGAGTACAGAGGGTTCAACCTTTGTAGTTCACATGTATTGTTATTTGTTGTGTGTTACCCCAATGATTTGACTTCTAATATCCAATTGTTGGTTCTATTCTCGATTTACTTGTTTATTTCAGTACAGTAGGATCTACTTTTCTATTGTTTCAGAGCTACCATCAATTCTAGTGCACTTGTCCTTCATGTGATGCATTTTGTCCGTGCAAGAGCTGAGATCATGATACCCCATATGTGTTGTTCTTGGTTTGAAGTAGCATATGCACATTCCCCCATCACTATATTTTTAAAAATTGTTCCATGATTACACCATTGCTAATTTTTCCATCTTTCCATCATTGCATCGTTCCATTGTCTTCCTTCTTTTGTTTGTCACACGATTCCATAATCTTAGATATCGTAACTAGTTACATGATTCCTGTCTGTACATCATTCAAATATTAATTTGCCACCACAATAGTCTTTCAGGTGTAGATATTAACTGATGCATCGAATGTTTGAGCATAGAATTATTACATGATAACTCGATATGAAACGACAAGGTAAGCAATGAGGGGGAAGCTGCATGTGGGTTTTGGGTTCTGTGGTTTAGTTTTTTTTCACAATTGCTTGACTCCATGGTTTACCTTTTCATTTTCAGTGTTGGCTAAATTCCTAAAAAGTTCAGTATAGATCATTTGATTTAACCTAGATTGTGGTGTTTTTTTTTGTTACTTGCAGTTGATTTAATCTCCGGCTAGCTAGATATCCCGGTTTAAATGAGTTATTCATTCGATTAAATCTGTAATCACATAACCTTAAGTTTCAGTTCATCAGTACCACTATTTTAGTTGGATTTTACATTGATATCTTCATTTCTCTGTGCAATTATTGGTTCCCCTAATATCCCATCATCATATTGTCGTGCTTTGGTCAAGTTGTTTTCTGTGTATTTTGTGCATGTGGAATTTTTTCTATACATATTACCATGATTCCATAATACCATGATTCAATGTTTTCAGGTTTTAATTCCATGTTTTAATGTTGCCCTTTGGATTGCAGAGATTTCCATTATTCTTCGTGAATGCCTCCATCAAAACGAAAATTGCAGAGGATTTTGAATTTGCCTAAGACTAAGAAGCAAGGTTAGTATTGTATTTGCTTCACTCGGTCATTTCGTTAAGTTGCATATGATTTTTAGGTTAAGTCTTATATTCATCAGTACCTTGAACAAATCGTGATTGTAATGTTGCCCTTAATGTTGAAAAGTAGCTTGAACCCTATGCTTGATCGAGTTTGAACAATGTGTGATTTTAGGCTTTGCGTGTATATAACAATGTCG
>JAYMTP010005390.1:0-13431 GCA_036897365.1 Geranium brycei
GTCCACTGTAATTCAACATCGGCCACCTCGCCGACTTGTCAAACGCAAACGCCGCCGAGAAGATACCCGATGCATTTCATTGTTTTTTTATTTCTTTTCCGGCCAATGGTAATTTGACTCAACTTTGGCCATTAATAGTAACGTAACGTCAATATTTGTCTCAAGGTGATAATTAAAGTACTAAAAAAGTTAAAATATCAAAATGTAAATTAATTATAATTAAGTGTGCAAAACTATCATTTTCCCTCTTATCTAAATATCTCCCAATGCCTAACTGCGCAAGTCATTAACATCTGTTAATCACAAATTACAAGAGTAATAAATATTGACCAAACCGCCTTTTTCTATTTTCCAATAGAACATAGACCACGGTTACTTTTCAAAATGGCAACGGGGCATTTCAGTAATATAATTCAAGACCGAGGGCACTTTCAGAACCCGTCACAGCTTATAATAAGCGCCTAAAATCACAGACACACAGAAGCACCAATACCGCACCACCCACGCGCCGGCGACTCCGTTCCCGGCGACTTCAACTCCGAGCCTCATTTTCACATTCCCTATATAGAACACTCCGTCTCTCCCAAATCCCCCAAAAACCCATTTCGATTCAGCCACTGCACAGCACATGCTCTGTTCCTGATCCTCGATTCAGCTGAAAATTTTCAAATTCGAATTCGAATCTGTGGAGAGATGGGTTCGGAGCTGATCTTCAGAGGGCACGAGGTCCAGTCCGGCGAGCCGGAGAGCTACACCCCTAAGCCGGAGAAGCCGTGGCTCACCGTGGTCCGTCCGATCCGCTACCTCCTCCTCGAGCAGCGCCTCCTCTTCGTCCTCATCGGCATTGCCATCGCCACCATCTTCTTCACCATTGCCCCCTCCAGGTCGCCGCCGCCGACCCAGATCGGGTACGGGTACGAGTACTTCCCGGAGAGCCACGCGTCGGGAGTTCCGGCGGTCCGGGTCGGGTTCGGGTCGGTGGGGAAGGTGCCGCTGGGGCTGAGGAGGAAGGGGATGAGGGTGGTGGTGACGGGCGGGGCCGGGTTCGTCGGGTCGCACCTCGTGGACCGTCTGATGGAGAGAGGCGACACGGTGATCGTCGTCGACAACTTCTTCACGGGTCGGAAAGAGAACGTGATGCACCATTTTGGGAACCCGAGGTTCGAGCTGATCCGGCACGACGTCGTCGAGCCTCTGCTCCTGGAGGTCGACCAGATCTATCACCTGGCGTGCCCGGCCTCGCCGGTCCACTACAAGTTCAACCCCGTCAAGACCATCATATCCTTCTCTATCTCGATTTGGGTTTTTTGATTTCGATTTCGATTTGGGTTTTTGATTTTTTGGTTTTGAGATTTCGAATTTTTGTTTTCTGGGTTTCTTTGACTGACCTGAGATTTTACAAGACCAATGTGGTGGGTACGTTGAACATGCTCGGGCTCGCGAAGAGGGTCGGCGCGAGGTTCCTGCTAACGAGCACCAGCGAGGTCTACGGCGACCCTCTGCAGCACCCACAGGTCGAGACTTACTGGGGCAACGTCAACCCCATCGGTGAGCCACTCTAAAAACCCTTCCTCTTCCTCGACTCACGTTTCATCTCCGCCGTGTACGGTGGCCGGAGACTGAGATGGGTTCGTCTCCGGCGAGACGGCGCACGTTAGCCCGGCAGAGGGTTCTGTTCTAACGTGCGCTGGGAGTCGCGAATCGTGATTGGAGGGATATTTTAGATCTCGGTTGGGCGATTTGGAGATATTTGGTTTGGGGTTGTGACCGGTTGATCGGTGCCTCCTCCAATGTCTCTTCTCGGCGTCACATTGGGCCAGATTCAGACGCTGTCGTTTTGTTCTTTATTGTTTTCTTTATTAATTATTGTTTTTTGTGAGGTGACTGACAGGTGTCCGGAGTTGTTACGACGAGGGCAAGCGCACAGCTGAAACGTTGACCATGGACTATCACAGAGGTGCTGATGTTGAGGTCAGTTTCTGAATATATTTTTTGCCACAAAAATGAAGAAATTGCTCTTAAAATTAAGAATCATTATATATGAAAAAATAAATATTTTAAAAGTTTTTTTGATTTTATCTTCCGACTAAAATTTGTAATTCATTTTTTAGTTAAAAACTATTTATACACTTTAATTTCAGGGCAATTTGGATATTTACTATTTCCCTGTAAAAATGTGTATTCAGTCATTACATGAACTCCCGACCTTACATTTTAGGTGGATCAAATTTTTCTATGGTATCAAGTTTTGACGTTTAAATCCGATCTTTCAAAAGTTAGAACTTATAAGTATGCTAGACTTGTGCACTGTCGTTACAGTCGAATTAATTCAATACATTCTTGAATTTGAGCTTTAACTTATCTTTTCCGCTACAGGTTAGGATTGCTAGGATTTTCAACACCTATGGCCCAAGGATGTGCATTGACGACGGTCGTGTTGTGAGCAATTTCGTTGCTCAGGTAATGTTTTTTCCTCTGTCTTGAGTTCTTTTAGAGATGAGATTGAGCTGTGACGCGGTACATGATGAATTCGATTGATTAATGATATAATGGGAGGGACAATGCAGGCATTACGAAAAGAACCTTTGACCGTATATGGCGATGGGAAGCAGACAAGAAGTTTCCAATATGTTTCTGATCTGGTAAGTGAACGTTGTTAAGAAATTCAAATTTTTGAACGTGGTGTTGTTTGTTGCCGTTGATCAAATTCTCGAGGTACTTTAGTGGTCCTTTCAGGTTTTAAAAGTCATATTGGTCGTGTTTTGAGTGTTGAAATCTTGAAAACGATGTTGATAGTGAACTGTAGCTGCTCTATATATTATACCAACACTAGTCCTTCTGGAGATGCTTTTTTTCCATGTGCATTGCCCGTAAAAAGCAATGAAGAACTTATGCGGTTTCATTTCTAAGGGAACAATTGTATTGTTAAAGAGTACATAACATGTGATGAGTCCTGGGAGCGTATTTAAAATCACAATGGTCCAGCTCTCTTAATTTCCTTTACGTAGCCTAGTGATGTGTCTAGTGAAATGGAGTAAGCTTCTTATAATTATATTAAACTTCGAACTAGTATTGCTGGAAACACTATTCCCCACACAAAAATTACGGGTAACTTTGAATTTTACTGGATGTATGTACTTACCCTTCTACGGCTGGCCAATGCCAGAGAACCCTAAAAAGTAGGACTAACTAACTCTGAATTCCACTCTTACCTACCCAGGGATGGCTCGTAAGAGTAAATGAAGAATTGTGATTATGTGGTTTGTGTTTTGTTTTAGAGGTGTTAATGCTGATGGTTAGTTTTGTAACTTTTGTATACATTGCTTTTGGAATTGCTTAACCAAACATGGCTGTTACTTCCTATCAAACAAAAAGAACAAAGGTTGTTGCTTGGCAGTAACTGAATGTTGCTGAGCTTAGTTGTTGAATGGTGCGGTGCGTGCAATGTCTATGTTGAAACAGGTGGAGGGTCTTATGCGGCTAATGGAAGGAGAGCACGTGGGGCCGTTCAATCTCGGGAACCCTGGCGAATTCACCATGCTTGAGCTTGCCAAGGTAATTCCACAACTTTTCAATACACCAACCTTAATTTTCACCTTTCTCTGCGCCAAGAAATGCCCAAAAACACGACTCTGAGGCCAAACCCAAAAACCCATTATTGGTGCATTGGAGAGTATATTTCCTAAAAATTCAAAATGCCATTGTGGAAGCCAATGTTGTAAAACTCCCTGATTAGTCCATGCTTAATCCTCTATGATTCTTGATTAATCTGAGTTTTTTTCCTATTAGTCCTTAAAAGGGCATCTCCGACTGACTAGCGTCTCGCGTTTTTTACAACACTGGTGGAACTTATGCATATAAATTTCAATTCGCTCTACGCTCTCCTTGTTGATGCAGGTGGTTCAGGACACGATCGACCCAGATGCAAGGATCGAGTTCAAGCCAAATACAGAGGACGACCCGCACAAGAGGAAGCCCGACATCACAAAAGCTAAGGATCTGCTCGGGTGGGCGCCAAAGGTCGCGCTCACAAAGGGACTGCCTCTGATGGTCTCAGACTTCCGCCAGCGCATTTTTGGTGATCACAAGGAAGGTGGTGCCAATGCCTTCAAGTCGTCATCTGGATGATAAGGTGTCTCACAAAACTTTTCTCTGATACATTTGGAAATTCTCTTGAAGTTCTCTACTTAAACCAGTATAGGAACAGCCAGTTCTTGAGGCTCTTTGTTATCTGTGGAATGTAGCATTGGGAGTGTCTGTTTTAGGCAAATTCACCAGCTTTCTTGCTATTTTCAGTTTTTACCCTTTATTAGGTTTTTAGTAGTGAAAAACCCTAAAATTGATTATCTATATTGAATTGTGTATCCATCTATAATCTCTTTTATTAAGGTTACATTTACATTTCTACTCCAAACATAATCTGCTATCTGTGTATACATAATACATTCACATCCAATAACCAAGTGTACGAGTTGTGTTGGATGATTTGACATCCAAATTATCTATTTTGTTCATATTTTACTTAAAACACTTCATATTTATATTCAATATATTTGAAGTATCTATTTCACTATGTACACGAGTCAAAAGTGTATTCATCAGAAGAAAAAAGGTTGCATGAATGTTATAACAAGAAAGAAATAATGTAGAAACAAATGAAGTGAATCAATATGAAGACTACTGAAAATTTTATGTGGTCCGACAATGTGTCGACTTTGTTCATGAAGAGTTTTATTAGAGGGAAACATTATACACCAAGTTCGTCCGTCGATACATGTTAGGGGCGGCATCATTATGTTCATTCCGACTATAATATGAAGCTTTGTTGCTCAATTTATCGTAACAAGACCAACAACAAATATAATATTCTAAAGCGTTAATTATGTCAGTCTATCCATTAGACTTTCATGGATCGTAACTTTTATTTTATGATGTTCAGTTTGGATCCAAAATCGACCCCAAACCGAAAACTAAAATAATGAGTTAAAAAATAAGGGCCAAATGACAAATGAAGCTCGTAAATTGGACACAAAATAAAGTTGGGTCGGTCTGATTATAATCAGAGAACCGCCAGACTTATGTGTCAGTTATTAACCCAAACTTAAAGAATCCCGATTAACCCGACCATGAACACCAGCAACGAGGACCGACCGCAACCTTTGTAATCGATGCCAAACACTGCATAACCGGCTGCTGCTAATCTTATACCGCACTCTGCAAGTCAATAATTAATAGATTCATAAACACACATTTTGGTAACCTTAACAAGGATATCTCCAAAACAAATTAGACTGCATTGAAATAAACTTCAAATACCAAATCGACGAAAAGTCACGGTTAATGACTCAGTTTTGATTCTAAATTTGAGATGGTCATTAGATTTTGATTTTTAAAATTTAAAACAAACAGTTGGTTAACAAAATTCGGACCCATTCGCGTTGTCACGTTTCCATTTTCGCGTCCACCCACACCTGCTATGCATGACGCTCTTTCCCGCATCAGTCATCAGTGCGAACATACTGTTTCGATTGATTTATAATAATTCAATCTTAAAATTTGGTTTTCGTTAGTATTTTTATAATAACAAAATTAATTTTTTTTACTTATTAATCAAATTCAAATTCGTCTAATTCAACTTTTGAATCAAGTATAAATTAAAATTCAAAAATAAACTTGTTCTAACTGGTAGTTTTCTCTCATAGCGATTTCGAGTATAATTTCAATAATCGAAAAACCAGAATATTTGGCGCAATCCAATTCCTGACCGGCCCGGTTTCGAAACATGCACAACCCTACTCGAAATTATTTTGCAATGTAGCCCATTAAGAAAAATTAAAGAAAATTAGACTAAAACTAGACCAAATATTTTTTTAATAATTATCCGAATCATTTTATTTCTGGCACGACCATCAAGGCTACATCAAGTGATGACATATATGTGGCAATTTTTGTCACCTCTAAATTAAGATGGACCGAGATAGTAGACTCGGATCCGTGCACGTCTAAGTATGAGCTCTACGAGTGCTATTTGGAAAGATTTGTATGGATTTTGGCTTATCCGTGGGTTTTTGGACTTGCGGCCCAAATGGCACAAGAGGCCCAAAATTATGGGTTTGGGCGAAATTCTCTAGAATCTTGGAGAATGACTCAAAATTGGAGAGTTTTGTGAAACTCTCTAAAATAATCGAGATTTTTACAATTCTAGAATGTTCTATAGATTAATCCTAGATATTTGGATGAAACCCTCTAGAAGGTCAATCTTGGCCGTCCATTTGGTTGAATCCTAGCCGTCCAATGGGCATGATTTATGTATAAATAGAAGTGTAGGAACTCATTTTGGGGCATCAACCAAAGCTCCACATTCTTGTACTCCAACTTGTATAATTCTCTCATTTGCTTTATAAAATATAAATTGGGAAGGTTTTCCCACAATTCTACTTTGCCTCCTATCAAACACAATCGGAGTAACGCTTACGCCTTACCTGCAAATATTCTCCAAGCGTAAAGGCTGACTTAGCACGAGCATACGAGTTGAAAACGTGACTAAGTGCTGCACGTACTGCGAATATTTGGAGTAAATTATTCGAGGCGTATTGGAGTCAAAAGTGTAATGAAGGGAGAAAAGGGGGTTGTATGGAACTATAGATGTAATAACGAGAAATATTTAGTACGAAGACCTTGTGTACATTGCTATAGTTGTTGTAATGAGAACTATAGTTGTTGTACATTGCTATTGGCGCTCTCTTGACCTTGTGGTCGGAACTAAGCAAACAAGCATAGAAAACTCTGCGCGCGCTACTCTCTGACTGCGGCGCTACTCATACTGAATGCATTGATCGCTGGCATCTCCGGCCCATTCTGCAGCTGTAAAACAAGCGGTATCGCATTGACAGAAACCACATTGATCGCTGGCATGTACCCTGGGACTAGGTCGCGAACCATCACCTACGGGAAGTGGAGTAGTGGATCAAGACTTCGGGGTCGACCGGAGGTAGCCAATTGTAGTGCTCAAGTTGCTGCACCACGGGCACATACAGCCGCAAAACTTTGGAAGTGACCCATCTGGGTTTGTAGGTAGTTTGAACACGTAAGGTTTCTGATTGTGGCACCAAGAAAGCCAGATTTGGCCATCTACGCCGCCAAAGCTCGTACTCATTGTTCTTGCATGCTTAACATAAACTAGTTTTGGTCGCCTCAAGTGGTGTACAATAGTGTCAAAACGACAATGGATCCGAAGCTGGACGAAGCCAGAAAGGGCCATATCCCACTCTCCATATAAACAACTAATAATCATGTTGTTGTCGAAATCTAAATCTGAACCAAACCAAAAAATCCGAACAAACAAAGGTAGAGATCAATTCCTTCAGTGAGACAAAAAATCGGATCCGTAAAAAAATCCTATCTATGCAATCGTATCTTGGTGGTAAACAGAAACTAGTGTCGTCCTAAAATTGAGAAAACCTAAATTGCACAATCGCACACACAAATTTGAGAGAATTTTTTGGCCACAAACGCAACAACTATGAGAGATTCCAGAAAAACAAAATCTCCTAATGAGTTCGCGAGAACGCGATCAAAGAAATCAGAAGAAACCTACCACAGAACTGTGGAGGGAGATGTAGATAAAAGTTGAGTTCGATACTGTTTCTCTCGCTGAACGATCTGTAGTAGAGTCGAGAATAATGAGAATCAAACGAAGAAGAAAGCTCAACACATTTTGGCGGGAAAATACGTAGATCTATGATTGGAAATAGAGAATCTAACCAAAATAAATAGCGAAAATCTAATTTACGAGAACAAACTATTCAAAATCTAAGCAACCAACTAATCAAAATGGGGGCTCGCGAGCGAGAGAACCTCACAGAAAGAGTTCTTAAAGCCAAAACGAAGAACAAAATCAAATCTATCAAAAAAAACTATTCAACAAGCAAGCAACCGAAAACTCAGATAACGAAAACATTAACTCAGGAACAAGGTAGACTCAGATTAACGAAAACTTAGCCAGAAATTCGACACTTAAATTTGAAACCAGGCATCGATGATTCTCAACATATTTGGATAGAACCTACGAATAATCAATTATATGAAAATAAATAAACCAAAAACTTGAAGGAAAATGCTAAAATCATAAAATCAAAGCAAGAGAAACTCAGAAATTACAGAGCCGAATAGTGTCGAAACCGTGATTCTCAAAACCACTAAACAGTTAGAAACACCTTACAAAATCGGCGGTTCTGTGAAAATCAAACAGCGAAAACGAAAGGAAACAAGGAAGCAAGAGAGAGATTACCATGTACACGAGTCAAACGTGTATTCATTAGAAGAAAAAAGGTTGCATTAATGTTATAACGAGAAAGAAATAATGCATAAACAATTGAAGTAAATCAATATGAAGACTACTGAAAATTGTACGTGGTCCGACAATGTGTCGACTTTGTCCATGAAGAGTTTTAGAGGGAAACATTATACACCAAGTTCGTCCGTGAATACATGTTAGGCGGCATCATTATGTTCATTCCGACTATAATATGCAGGTTTGTCGCTCAATTTATCGTAACAAGACCAACAACAAATATAATATTTGAAAGTGTTAACTATGTCGGTCAGTTTATCGTGATGACTCGATTAAGTATATTATCTAGCCGATGTCGTACTGATTGATCTCAACGAATCGTGATTTGATTCAAGGTGAATCTAATCACGATTCGTCTGTGTTGTGCAAATTCTATCATCTAATGTGACACAACACATTATTAGACCAAGAAAATAACACTAGTTATTGTGCAACACTACATAGCAGAGTGGTGCTGCAATCGACGACCCTTCAATCCGCAAAAATAGCTCCCTTGACCTTGCGGTCGGTGCTGCTGCTTGCCTAAGTTGGCCTGACTCTTCTCAACCGTCACGATTCCTCTGGTACTGCAGTCTCTGGCCCGCCGGTCGAGCCAGGAGACGATATCGGCGAACACGATCTCGATGTTCTCGTCGGGCTCTCCCGACGTGAGGGCGTGCCACATTCCCGGGTAAAGCTTGATGGTCTTGTCCGGGCTGCCGGCTCTCTCGTGGAGCGCCTTGCTTATTTCTGGATCCGTCACTGTGTCCGCTTCCCCGTGCAACACGAAGAAGGGCATCATCACCTATATACGAGAATGACATTATAATATAGCAACAGTATGTATATCGGGATGCATTCCAGTGAGAATCGTAAGAACCAACGAGGGGGTGCCATGTGGTAGGAAGGACGGGTATTTTTATACAGAAAATCAGTGAACCTTGTCAGAGAAGAGGTTTAACCAGGGATTTGAAAAAAAAAGTTTTCTTTTTTGGGTCCGCCACTTCAGCGATAACGTCAGCAGAGACCTGTCAGCCCAGCGAGCGCGCCACATGTCGCGCTCTAAGAGGTTCTCACGATTCTCACCAGATTACAACCATGTGGATTGAGATAATACAAACCTCACTTAAACTGTCTTCAACACTCATGCTTGTTCTGAGCATTTCTAGGGCTGTTTTGAGCCTGGGCTTGTCTTGATATATCAGCTTGTTGTTCCTTATCTGCAACAAAATCAGAAGAGAAGACTATTATCTTCCATTAGGTTTTATCGAACTAAACTATTTTAGTCTACTTTGAAACCTAAAACACATCAACAACAAAAACCACAATTTACTTACCTCTGATCTTTTAATTGGGTCTTTAAATGCAGAGTCAATAACATCTTTGGTAGGGACTATCTTCCATTTAGGTATGATCTCCTCCATTCGAGTCAATATGTTCACAACCATTGGATGTGGCTTCACCTTCTCCGATATCTACTATATCCAACGGTTCATGTTCGTCACGATTAATTACACCAACAAACTGAATTAATCAAAAATAAATCATAACTTGTTCTTTGCATCATTTACCTTGCACATGGGAGCAACCAAAACGGCGCCGTTCCAGAAGGAAGGGTCTTTCTTGTGGAGGAGCAAAACCACAGCCCCTCCCATGGACTCTCCATACAAGAACCTGCTCTTTTCCACATACTCTTCTTGACCTGTTGTTCATTTTGGATCGAGAACCGACCCGGCTCGTATTTAGAAAAATGAGAACCATGAATAACAGTTCGGCTTTTTGTTATAATTTTTAGCGAATCGGTGAATTGCATACATTACAAAATTTAAGAATTCCGATTAACCAGAACATGAACACCCCTACTCGTGAATAAGTGCACAAATAACATGTGACCAAGTTTTTAAATCATGTGACGCTCACCGCATACGGATTTGAAGAAAGCGTCACAATCGTTAATAATGTTATTGAATTTCTTGATGTAGCAACGAGTTCCCTTGGACCGGCCGTGACCTTCGTAATCGATGCCAAACACTGCATAACCTGCTGCTGCTAATCTTATACCGCATTCTGCACAACAAAAATTAATATAGACACATAAACATATGTATTGAGTATGTTTAACATCATCCAACAAAAATTAATGTAGATGCATAGACATATGTATCGAGTATGTTTAACACCATCCTTCAAAATTATCAGTTTTGGTTCTGAATTTGAAATAATCACTTTATTGTAGTTGAGTTTTAGTTCTTAAAATCGAGAATCGATGATTAGTTGGCAAAATTCGGGCCGGTTCGCGTTCGGCTCTCTCACGAATCACTCATCGGTGTGAGCACACTGTTTTGATTGATCAATAATAATTAAATCTTAACATTTGATTTCGTTAGTATTTTTATAATATTAAATTTAATTTAAAGTTTGAAATGCAACCGATAAAAACAAATTTTGAAAAATAATATAAACCGAAAATAGACCAAATATTTATAATACAAAAAAAGTGTCAAAAACCAGATACATAATATCATTTTAAAAGTGTCATGTACTTTATTAGCGTTCAAAAAGTGAAATGAATCTTATCTTTTTTTATATGCAAAATATCCGTACTTATACAAAATAACTAAATTGTTCTCCACATTAGTAATTATTTTTCTTTTATAAACAAATCTTATTTTTTATAATAAGTTTTTGGCATTTTCACAATTTATAATTCTTTGACAAACCAAACTAAATCAAACCAAACCAAACCCAACCCAACCCTAGTTTTCATCTAAAAGACGGTACCAAACTCACATAATTAAACAAAAGTTTATGTGCATGTTAAACTCACATAATTTACTGTTGTTAGACTTGAAACTTTACTTCTGTATGAGGAATTTAAGTATTTGATCTATTGTATAAAAATAAGAAAAAGAAAAATATAATCTCTAGAGGTGGGATCTTATCACCAGAGTCATGTGATGTCACATTGCACCTGGTCATGGAGATGATATATAAAAAGAAAAAGATAATAAAACCTTATCTAATATAGGGAATTTAAAAAGGGCACAGAGGTGATGGGTTGGATAGTTGCAAAGGTTGCATAAATGATAAAAAAATGTTGAAAATCATAAGAAAAAAGATTTTTTCTATTGGGTTGGCTTCCCCTAAGTCCAAACCAGTTTTAGTTTTACCTGTTCGACTCAATTTATTACAGGCCCATCATTCTATCTAGACCCACTTCCACGAGGGCCTGATCATGATTCCCACTTCTCAGGTGTTACCGGCCCACCCATGTCCATGACGGCGCGATCATGGTATTCAGATGTTATCGGAATTAGGAGAATTACTCCGATTTGTTTACCAGTAGTGAGTCCGCGAAAACTTACCTTGTGATACCAATTGTTGTGGAGAACATGTGTCTTTACTAAGGAGAAGCACACCTCATAATGAGACTCATATATACATTAGAGTACATTCTTAATCCAAAATCCTAGTTTAATGAATCTTGAGTTGTATATAAGTTATATTTTACTGCCTCAATAGATGTGTGGTACTTCACCACATTAACTTGGTAGGTCTTGCAATAAATAAGTATCTGCCAATCTTTTATCAATGAGAGAAAAAAGTATAAATACTGGGCAAGTAATTAATCATGGGATAGTTAAATTCAACAACAATAAATGAATCCATGACTTGGTATTTATGAAAAAAAATGGATTTAAATCCTAAAAGACAGCTACAAATGCTAATGAGTTGAAAAGTTCATGATCGTTAATTTCTACTGTCTCTTGCAAATGAAAATGAACAGTAGATTACAATATGAGCAATTTCAGCGCTAATTGCATTTCACATAATATAACAATGTCAATACTTTATTAATTTTAGAGGTTTAATTGGAAGGAAAAACTAATTTGACTGTTTAGATTAATTATTATATAATCAAAAGACTGAAGTATAGATTTAGAGTAACTTTCTGAGTTTGTGTTGGAATGAACAGGGTTTTCGGGTAGGGATGATAAATTTCTCGAGGAAAACTTGTATTTCGATCAGATGAGGTAGGTGCCGTTCGTTATCATCTTATAGAGAGAAAAAAATCTTTGTCAGACGAGAGACATGACATAGTTGAAAACGAGAATCGCTGAATCTGCCCCAAACCCGTGTTGTGTCTCATAAAAAATCTTCTAACTCAGTGGGAATACGATCTAACATAGTAGGGAACCAGAATTACAAAACTTGTTCCGAATTCGCTACCTAATACCCAGTGTTGTAAAAAAAACCCGACTGGTCTCCTGTTATTCTTCTTCTATAATTCTCGATTAATTTTCTAACTGGATTTATTTTTCGAATAATTTCCGATCAGTTCCTACAAGGTCCTCTCCGACCTACTACCTCTAACTTGTTCACAACACTCATCCCCAAACAGATGTATCATGTATGGGTCTTGAAAATGGAGGTACATAGAAGAAGATAGGCTTTGAATTTACCTTTCATGGAGCCACTGCACTCCATGCCATACCCTGCAACAAATCAAAATAAAACAAACCCATGTTAATGGAGTGATGGGATGTGAAAATCAATACAATTGTGAAGAAGAGAAGCATAGAGAAGAGTGGTGAGGACCATGACATAGAAAAACAAGGGCCTTTGGAGGAGAAAAAGGCAACCATTTGCAAGTAAAGAGCTGGAGTCCTCTTGAATTCCTTATATACTCCTTCAACCAGAAATTAAAAATCACACCAACAATGTAAAAAAATAAATAGAACCCATCATTAATTCACCCCAAGAAACCCAGAAAATAAATAAATACACCAAGAAGAAGATATTCACCTCTTGATATTCGAAATCCATCGGAAACTGATACTGGAGCAAGAAACAGAGAGAGTGTTTAGAGAGATGTGGTAGAGACAGAGAATGAGAAAGAGAGAAAAAAATAATTGGATTTACTAATATTAAATTAAAAGTTATAAAGCAACAATTTTGAAGAAAAAGAAAAGAAAAAAAAAAGAAAAAAGTTATAAAGCAACCGAGAGATAGAGTTTTACGGGTTTCTAAGGATGGTAGTATTCTCCATCCTCCACGGTATGCTTAAATCCGAACAAAAACGGGGCAGAGAATTTTTG